>JAJPUD010003390.1:229336-245358 GCA_023553655.1 Myrmecobius fasciatus | reverse complement strand
CTCATTGTTGTCATTCTCCTGGATGAAATTTTCGATTGTGTCTATAATTTGCTCTTTCACCCATTCGTTCTTCAGGATTAGATTATTTAATTTCCAAATAACTTGTGGCCTATTTTCTCCTGGCCTTATATTACATGTGAGTTTTATTGCATCATGATCTGAGAAGGATGCATTTACTATTTCTGCTTTTCTGCAATTGATTTTGAGGTTTTTATGCCCTAACACATGATCAATTTTTGTATAAGTTCCATGAACCCCTGAGAAAAAAGTATACTCCCTTCTATCACCATTCAATTTCCTCCAGAGATCTATCATACCTAACTTTTCTAGCCTTTTGTTAACCTCCCTAACTTCTTTCTTATTTATTTTGGAATTTGATTTATCTAATTCTGAGAGAGCAAGGTTGAGATCTCCCACTAGTATAGTATTACTGTCTATTTCTCCTTGCATCTCTCTTAACTTCTCCTCTAGGAATTTGGATGCTATACCACTTGGTGCATATATGTTAAGTATTGATACTGCTTCATTGTCTATGGAACCCTTTAGTAAAATGTAGTTTCCTTCCTTATCTCTTTTAATTAGATCTATTTTTGTTTTTACTTGATCCGAGATAAGGATTGCTACCCCTGCCTTTCTTTGTTCACCTGAAGCATAGAAGATTCTGCTCCAGCCCTTTACCTTCACTCTGTATGTCTCTCTATGTTTTAGATGTGTTTCTTGTAAACAACATATTGTAGGATTCTGGCTTTTAATCCAGTCTGCTACCCGCTTCCGTTTTATGGGAGAGTTCATCCCGTTCACATTCACAGTTAAAATAACTATATCTGTATTCCCTGCCATCTTATTTACCCAGAGTTATGATTTTCTCTTCCCTTTCCCCTCTCTCCCTTCCCCCCTCCCCAGTACTTTGCTCTTGAAGACCACCTCCCACCAATAATCCTCCTCCCTTTAGAGTCCCTCCCTCCCCTTTATACCTTTCCCCTAATCCTTCTATTAGTTTGTCCCTTTCCTTTTCTTCCCTCCCTCCTACCTTCCCACAAGGAGGGTCAGTGCTTTCTTTGAAGCCAAATGTGTCTGATATACTCTCTTAGAGTCCAATCTAATGAGAGTAAGGTTTACACAATCAATACACATCGCCCTCCCTTCTTCCCCTCAATTATATTAGATCTTCTATGTCTCTTTATGAGATTTTGCCTTATTTTACCTCCTATATTTTTACTTTATTTTGCCTCCTTTTCCTCCCTCCCCCCTTTTTATTTTTCAGTATGGTATCCCTTCCACCTCTAATTTCTTTTCCATTATTATCAAAGAAAAATCAAATTATACTGCCATTCTTTAAAGGATACCTATAGTAGGAATATAGTTCTCAAGAGTTTTCCTTTTTACCTTTTCATGTTTCTCTTGAGTTCTCTATTTGGAGGTCAAATTTTTTGTTCAGATCAGGTCTTTTCATTAGAAATAGGTGAAATTCTCCTGTATCATTGAATGACCATCTTCTTCCCTGGAAGATGATGCTCATTCTAGCTGGATAACTTATTCTTGGCTGTAATCCAAGTTCTTTTGCCTTTCGGAATATCTGGTTCCAGGCCCTTCAATCCTTCAATGTGGAAGCTGACAGATCCTGTGTAATTCTAATGACAGTTCCTCGGTGTTTGAACTGTTTCTTTCTAGTTGCTTGCAATATCTTTTCCTTGGTGCGACAGTCCTGAAATTTGGCCACGATATTCCTTGGGGTTTTAATTTTGGGGTCTCTTTCTGGAGGTGATTGGTGAATTCTTTCAATGCCAATTTTGCCTTCTGATTCTAAAACATCAGGGCAATTCTCTTTCATGATTTCCTGGAAGATAGCATCCAGGTTCTTTTTTTCATCGTGGCTTTCAGGGAGTCCGATAATCCTTAAATTGTCTCTCCTGGATCTGTTTTCCAAGTCAGTTGTTTTTCCTAGGAGATATTTCATATTTTCTTCTATTTTTTCATTTTTTTTGTTTTTGTTTAACTGATTCTTGAAGTCTTATTGAGTCATTTACTTCTATTTGTTCAATTTTAATTTTTAGAGTATTATTTCCTTCAGTTATCTTTTTTAGCTCCTTTTGTAGCTGGCCAATTGAATTTCTGGATTCAATGCATTCTTTTTCCATTTTGCCAGTTTTATTTTTCAGTGAATTGTTGTCTTTTTCCAATTCACCAATTTTGTTTTTTAGTTCACCATTTTTATTTTCCAGTGAATTGGTGATTTTTTCCAATTCACCAATTTTGTTTTTCAGTGAACTGTTTTCTTTTTCCAATTCACCAGTCCTATTTTCCAGTTTTTGATATTTCTGTTGCCCTGATCTCAATTTATTTCCCCATTCTTCTTCTAGCTCTCTTTTGAGATTCTTAATGCAATCATCCAGGTAAGCCTTCTGAAAGGGAGACCAACTTAAGTCTGCCTTTGTGGCTTCATCTGGGATTTTTTTCATAATGTCAGGATCTGGGGACTGTTCTATTTTTTCTCCGTAAAAGCTTTCTATGGTGAGAGCTCTCTTCTGCTTCTTGCTCATGACTTAAAGTTGGGATATTGGTCAAAAGCCGAGAAAACTGCAACAATTTATATTTGCCCTGGGGCAGTTTGCCGAGTTGACTTCCGGTCTGAGGCTGGTCGGGCTAGATTCGCACCAGGACCACGTTTTCAGCTGTTCTCATCCACCCCCTTCCAAAGGCAGATCTGCCAAAGCACCTGCCCGCAAGCAGAGCAAAGTGGCCCAGGCGTCTCCCAGGGGCTTCCTGGGTGCCCAAAATCCGCCCCTCTATCGCAGCCCTGACTTCCGCCCCGGCTGGAGTCCGATCGCGACCAGCGGCCGATTTCCCCTGAGGCTAACCTTCTCCGGAGTTCTTTCAAGGTAGATCTTTTATAGAAGTGCGTTGTAGTCCAAATGCTTGGCGAGGACCTCACTCGGAAACCAGTTTTAAGGCTTACTTTGTCTGGGTTGGGGGAATGTCGGAGGGAGTTCACAGAGAAAGCTGTCCGCAGTTCGCCATCTTGGCTCCGCCCCCGCATGTATATAATTGACAAGCTTAGAGAGAACAAGCTTAAGAGAACAGTAGAATTAGAGTAGATGGCAGCTGAGGACCTTTCTAACTCAAAAATTCTATGATTCTATCTCTTTTTTTTTCCTTTTTATTTTTCTAGTAAAGTAAATTTATTTATTTTTAATATGCATTGCTTTATGAACATGTTGGGAGAGAAAAATCAGAGCAAAAGGGAAAAACCCTGGGAAAGTTTAAAAAAAAAATAAAAAAGAAATCAACATAGCATGTGTTGATTTATATTCAGTCTCCTTAGGTCTTTTTCTGGATACAAATGACATTTTATGTCCAACGGCTATTGGAATTGCTTTGGATCACTGAATCTTTAAGAAGAGCCAAGCCTTTCATAGTTAATCATCACACATTCTTGTTATTATTGTGGAAAATGTGTTCCTGGTTCTCCTTGTTTTGCTCAGCATCAGTTCATATAAACCTTTCCAGCCCTTTCTAAAATCAGCTTGTTCATCATTTTTATAGAACAATAATATTCCATTATTTTCATATATCACAACTTATTCAGCCTTTCCTCAACAAATAGTCATCTCCTCAGTTTCCAGTTCCTTGCCACAACAAAAAGAGCTGCTACAAACACTTTTACACATATGGATCCTTTTGACTCCTTTATGATTTTCTTGGGATACAGACCCATGAATGGTACTACTGGATCTATGATTCTATCTCTTAATCCAACAAATTTTTGTCAGTCATCACCCATCTTGACCTTATTGTCATTTTTACCATGGTTGACCATCCCTTCATCCTGGATACTCTCTCCTTCCTTGGTTTCTATGATACTTCTCTCTCAATTATTCTACTTATCCAATCTCTCCTTTTAATTCTGTTTTACACCAGCCATCTTCTGTACAGGTATTCTACAAGGTTTTGTCCTGGGCCATCTGCTATTTTCATTCTCTATGTTCTCCCTTCATAATTTCATTGTCTCCCACATATTTGTCATCTTTATATGAATAACTTGCAAATTTATATGTCCAAAATTAATTTCTTTTCTGATAAAAAGTTCCACATCATCAACTATCAATTGGACATTGCTAATTCAACATGTTCAAAATGGGACGCATCATCTTTCCTCTTCAGTGTATCCCATCTCTCAACTTCCTTTCTATAAGTGACACTGCTATCCATCTAGTTATTCTGGTATGAGTCATTCTTTACTCTTCTCTTTCCCCATAATTAGTTACCAAATCTTATTATTCTACTTCCAGAACTTCACTTTTTTCTGTTCCTTTCCATCTACTTATTAGTTCAAGACTTCATCCTGCCTCATCTGGACTATAGTAACTGCCTAGTAACTTGTTTCCCTGTCTCTCATCCTTAATTTTTCTAATCTGTTCTTCACATATTTAACAAAATAATCTTTCTGAGGCATAGACCTTATTATTCCACTACCCTACTCAAAAGTGCATCTCTCTTGCATCTAGAATGAAATATCAATTACTCAATCTTTTGCCATTTTTTGCTTCAATCTAATTTCTAACCTAACTTGACATTATTCTACCCTAATATACACTTTTCTGCTTCTCATTCTTTTACATGTTTTCTTCATAAACCAAATATGTTTTATATAGAAATGGACTCCTGGAATGAATTCTCTTATCTCCATTTTTCAGAATCCTTCTTTCTCATCAATTTAGATGTCTAGTTCCTCTACAAAACTTTTCTAGATTATCTTATTCAATGGTGTTTTCGTCTTCCTCAAATGACCTTTTATTTATTTAAGAATGTATGCACAGATATTGCCTTCCAGGAGAAAGTAAGCACATGGAGGACAGGGCTTAATTCATTTCCTTTGTATTCTCAGCATCCAGAGCTGCACTTTGTATTTTTGGAATCTGGGTGCTCAATACAGGTTTGTTAAATGTTATCAAATTAAACAAGTAGGTGTCCAACCTCCAGTCAAAGATCTTTGGTGGTGGGCAACTTAGGAGCTTCTATGATTTTTCTGATAATTCAGTCAAAATCTGAATATCTTAAACTGTCACCCATTTTCCCCTAGTTCTGCTCTCTAGATACAGCTATAATTAGTTTAATTTCTCTTTGACATGAGAATCTTTCAAAATGCTTCAAGTTAAAAGAAACATGAGGCAGAACATGTATCACCTCCCTTTTCCTCCCCTCCTGCTTATGTCTTCTTATTTCCAAGTTAACCATAACCCATTTTTCTTCAATTCACCCTTATGTGGCATGTTTATAAGTTACTTTACTACTCTATTTTCCTGCTCTGGACATACTCTAGGACATCAAAGTCCTTTCTGAAAGTGATGCTTAGAACTTAGCATAATGTTCCAGCTGGGATCTGACCAGGACAGATCCATTAACTCTCCCATTCTATATGCTATATTTCTCTTAATGCATCCTCAATATTGACACATAATAGTAATAATACTCATAATAATAAAAACAGTAAAATAATCTCTGGGGCAGGAAGGTACAAAGTATTGTCAATAGACCTACTAAGTGCATCGGTCTTTCTCCTACTCCTGAGGCTGTCTAAAAGCAGAATATAAAAGGTAAGAGTACCCAAACTTTGGGCAAGCACATTTTATAGTACTGTTGCAATGCATTTCTGGGCAATGGAAATTAGACAATAGCAACTCTCAGAAACTCAACAATGCCCATGGCCTTTGTTGACACATTCTGAGTACTTTCCTATTTCCTTAAGAACATCTTTGCCTATATCCCTGACACTCTGGTATTAAAAATCCTTTAGCTTCCATGTTACACCATCTAATCATGTTAAACTAATGTCCACTGCAATCATAGAGTTTTGTTCTTAAAGAATTATTAGGAAAAAAGGATTCTAGGACAGGTCAGAAAGTTACAGGCTCTCTAGATTTTCCCCAACAAATAAAGTGAAACTGTGCCTCAGGGTGAACCTAGAATGTTTAAAAACAAATACGAGTTGCAACAGAACACTGGCCCTCTTGGGACAATCAGAGAAGATCCTGAAGAAAGATACCAGGATAGAGGTTTAGTCCCTGTGAAGTGAAAAGACTTCTAGTTTAGTTCCACTGAAATAGCAAGCAGCTAACACTAGGCTTAGCTGAGATGGGAAGAAGCCCCAGCCCCAGCCCCAGCCCCAGGAACTTTCAATTCCCAAACAATGTGGGGAGTAGGGCTTCTGAGCCAGGGAAGATTGAGGGAACCTTTGCTAAAGAACACCAGGTCCAGCTATGCTGTGGAAACTTGGCCTCTGTGAGAAGGAACCAGCATGTGCCTGGTGAGGGCAGAAACAGTAGGGCAGAGACTCTGCTGGCTGTGGCACTTACAACAAAATTGAATTCCAGGCCTGAACAGAAAGAGAACCCAAGGCCAGAGGCTCTATACCTGCCCACCACAGGACTAGAGTAGATTACACTAACAATCTCTTATATAAAAAAAATGAATATGCAAAGGAGAAAGACCACAAACACAGAAAATTACCATAGGAATAGAAAAGACCAGGGTTCATCTTTAGAGGAGGATCCTGAAGTTTAAAAAAAAAAGAAGCTTCTCCTAGCCCAAAGATTAATGTTAAATGCCTGTCCAAAAGAAAATTCAGAGAAAAACTGAAAAAAAAGACTTAAAAATCAAATGAGAGAGATTAAGAAGAAACTAAAAAAGAAAAAGAATCCAAGAAAAACAATATTATGAAAAGAAAGTTAGCCAACTAGAAAGAAAAAAAAAAGATCCAGAGTCTCCAAGGAAGAAAATGACTCTGTGAAAATTAGAATTGGGCAAATGAAATTTAGTGAAGTTATAAAAGATCAAGGAAAAATAGAAGAGAATGTGAGACATCTCATAAGAAAAATAACAGATCTGGGGCAACTAGGTGGCACCATAAATAAAGCACCAGCCCTGAAGTCAGGGGACCTGAGTTCAAATCTTGTCTCAGACACTTAACACCTCTTAGCTGTGTGACCTTGAACAAGTCACTTAACTCCAATTGCCTCAGCAATAAATAAATAAATAACAGATCTGGAGAAGAGATCAAGAAGAGAAAGCACAATAATAATTGGACTACCTGAAAGCTATGGCAAACAAGAGAATCAGGAAAAAAATAATTCAAGAAATAATTAAATATTTTTTGAAGTATTAGAACAAGAGGGTAAAGTAAAAATAGAAAAGAATCCATTGATCAGAGAAACAGAAAAACAAGAAAAAACAAGGAAAAGCTACAGGGACATTATAGCTAAATTTCAAAACCCTCAGATCAGAAAGAAAATTTTAGAAGCAACAAAAAAAAAGAAGAAGAAAAGTTCAAATTTATTGAAGTAACAATCAGAATCACACAAGACCTATCAGTGTTTACAATAAAAGACCATAAGTCTTGGAATACTTATATTGAAGATCTAAAGAACTAGGGTTGTGAGTGAAAATATTATATCCATCAAAATTAAATGTAATAATGAAAAATGGACATTCAATGAATTGCCAGGTTTTCAGGATTTTGTTGCAAATTAACCTAAATTTAATAGAAAATTTGACATATAAAAGTCAACATCAAAGATTAATTTCAAGGGACAAACTGCTTGTTATTTATTTATTTTATTTATTTTTGCTGAGGCAGTTGGGGTTAAGTGACTTGCCCAAGGTCACAGAAGCTAAGAAGTATTAAGTGTCTGAGGCCCGATTTGAACTCAGGTCCTCCTAACTTCAGGGCTGGTGCTCTATCCATTGCACCATTTAGTTACTCCTCAGACTGTTGACATTTTATACATGGAAATATAAACCATAAGTCTAAGGATGACATTAGTAATTAAGTAGTTCAAAAGAAATATTGGGGTAGAGCTGAGTATGATGGGATTTAAAAAAAGTAAAACTGTAGAAAAAGGTAAAAACAGTAATTATATTATATAAATGAGTTGCAGGAGCAAGAATTGATACAGAGGAATTACATGGAGGAGGAAAGGTGGTTATTCTGAATTTACTCATAACCAGGAATGGTTTTAATGAGATAATGATACATACATATTTATGTATCTAGATACTATGTATTCTACGTATCTAGAAGAGTATAAAATTCTCCAATATTTATAAAGAAATAAGAATGGGAGGGAATGGGATAAAGTGGGGTGAAGAAGGGTATGTAGATTGAAGAGGAGGGGATAAAAGGGAGAGAAAGAATTGAAGGAGAGGGAGGGAAACTTGGAATGAGGGGAGGAGTTGAGTGATAGCAAGGCAAACTAGCAGGTAGAAGTAAAGTAGAAGAGTTAGCAGGAATAGGAAACAAAAGATATATACAAACATAACAATGATCACAAGTAGATTTTATTAGGGAAAATATATGAATAGTAACCACTGATCTCAAAGTCAAAGTTTAAAAAGATTCAGTCAAAAAAGAGAAATCTACATTATATGTCAGTCATATTAATAGTTTTAGATATATGTGCATTATATGTATGTGTAATATATGTATATAGATAGAAAGATAGAAAGATATAAACAGATAATAAATATATATATATGTATATCTACACAGAGAGAGAGAGACAATATTCATGCTTAACTATAGCCTGTTTGGAGCAGGTGGTAAGGAGGAAGAAGAAAAAAATAACCAAATAAAAAGTGCATAGCATAGAACAAATGAAAACCTACAATAAAAAGCATATAAAAAGATGGACAGTTCTGAATATGTCTTCTATTATTATGTATGTTGTCTTGAAATGGAAATCTACTGTTACTTATTTTGAATCCTCTCATGTTCTGCTATGTAAAAACATTTTTCCCTTTTTCCTGTCTTTTTTTCTTTTTTATTATGTTTTTATTTTCTATTTTCTATTTAAGTTTTTTTTTGTTTTTTTTTGTTTTTTTTTGTTTTTTTTTTGCTGAGGCAATTGGGGTCAAGTAACTTGCCCAGGGTCACACAGCTGTTAAGTGTCTGAGATCAGATCCGAACTCAGGTCCTCCTGACTTCAGGGCTGGTGCTCTATCCACTGCGCCACCTAGCTGCGCCTCTATTTAAGTTTTTAATAAATATATTTTAGAAAAAAAAGAATTGTAAGGAAATGTAAAGGTTATCTTGTCCAGCTCTCTAATTTTATAAAGAGACTGAGTCCTTAAGTACTGAAAAAACTTGCCCAAGTTATATTTTAAGTAATAAGCAGTTGAGTTGGCTGTGACTGCAAATCAAATGCTGTTTGTAATATACTACCCTTTCTCCTTTTTTTTGTAAATCTTTTCAAATTTAGCCATTGAATACAATCCATCATGATGTCCATCATCAAAACCTTTCCAGATCATTGTGGTCTAACATATGTTCTACTGACATAGTCTTTAATACACCAAGGTAACAGCCTCACTATTGATATTAAATGAGGTATCAGAGTAGGACCATGTAGTATTAGAATTTTATCAGTGTTTGAGCCATGACTTTGTGTAGTTATGTGCAAATACATATTTGAATTGCTTAACATATTCACAAACATAACCTCACATATTTGTGTATGATCAATCTCCATATTGAAATTAAAAAAATTAAATAGAAACCTGCAAGGGTTTTCTAGGGCTTCTTGAATAACAATATTGATATAATTTGCCACACATGTACTGACAGGTACATTCCATACAGATGCATACATTTATATCTCAACTATATTTTTATAAAAAACTTTTGCACCATCTTAGGTCTGAGGGCACAGCTACTTAGATGTGAATATGAGTGTGATTATAGCACATGAGCAAATTCCACATATAGCTCATTGAGAGTAAGGACTGCAAAAGTTAATTCATTTATGAGAGGTGGAAGAAGAAACCAAATCACGCTAGCCATAGTTATTTTTCCACTATCTGTGGGAACTTACTGCTCCACTGGATGATTAAATGTCAGATAGCCTCATGCAAATCTTTGATCACAGTCATTATCTTGTGCTGAAGTGTGCCAAACACTTTATCTTTAAGCAGAAATCAGCCTGCCCTTTCCCAAAGCCCCTCAGAGCATCACACCGATCTCTCCTTTCTCCCCCCTCCCATCTATTCCAATGTAAACATTCTATCACTGTTCTGATGGAAGAATTTCCATTTTCCCTCACATGATGATAGGGTGAGAAAAGACATTCTCATTTTTCTAGCTTTGATTAGAATGACTGTCAGGTGGGGAAAAAAATGCAGGGCAGGAATGACGTGTCCCAATCCATAACTGGAAGACAGTTCAAGGCTAATTCAGGCATCATTTACTGTCTGTGAGGTTCTTCCTAGTAAAAAGAAGAAGAAAACTACTTCTCTAACTTTCATTGTGCTTTTCCTTAAAAGCAGCCTTGTAAAAGTTAATTACTTCTCCAACACTTAAGTAGTAAGCCAGTTTCTTAGTACAGACAGAAGGAAGGAAGAACATGACTGAGAAAGAAATGAAAGAAGGCAACAAAAAGATAAACTAAGGAGAGGCAATGGAATCTGGGAAATGGACCAGGGTTGTGATCCAACAATTCAAAGAGAATGAAGTTTTGTTTTTATCTGACCTGTGATTTCATTGACATAAACAACTCCTTTGTGAGAAAATCCACCCTATTTCCAGCCATTCTCCATAACTCAGATTTTAGAATTGCCCAGAGCATTAAACAGTTAAGTGATTTGCTCAGGCTTACAAAGCCTATAGGTATGAGAAGTTGGATTTTAGTCCAGGTCTTCTTAGCTCTAAGGCCAGTTTTTTATCCTCAGCATCATGCTGCCCTCACACCAAGATTTAGCTAGTAAGATCTAAAATAGTCACCTTAGGGCTGGAGAAAAGTAGGAAGAAGTAAACCCTGATGCTCCCTGATGCTCACCTACCCAAATGCTCAGAGACAATGAGCAATTTAAAGGTTTCTATAGTGAAGAGAAAAAGGATAAGAAAAGTTAGGAATGGATGAAACCACAGAATGCACAAATTTTGAACTCTGACAATTGGTACACCTTTATTGCTGCAGTCTAAAGCTAAAACAAAAATTGTTGATTGGTTTAGCATTTTCATTCAATAAAATAAGCAGAAGATCCAAGCAGAGACTATAGATTTTGGTGGATGTTTTATAATTAAAAACTGTCTAATGAGAGAGGTAGCATGATATGGTTAAAGGAGGGCTGGACTTAAAGTGGTAGTGTTTGATTGCAAATTCCATTTCTGCTGTTTATATATCACAGACAAATCATTTAACTTCTCACAGCCTCAGTTTCCTCATATTATAAATATAGTATAAATATTTGTACTATTTGCTGCACAGAATTCTTACAAAGAGCAAAGAGATAATGTTGACAAAGTAACATAAATATTTATGGAAATACAAATACAAATTTTTGCTGTTATTCTTTAAGCAGAGTGTATTGGTGGCTACTGAAAAAACTTCAGTATTTCATGGGCCTTGAGAGAATCATTGAGCTTTCAGACTGCCTTAACTTAGCATGAAGAAGGGGAAAGTAAGGGGAGATGGATTCCAAAGAAGAAAAGGTAGAATCTTTGGCATGAGTATCCATGACTGCAAATGAAATTCTCACTTAATTGGTTCTGAGGATGGAAAACAAAATGCATAAGCCCTTTTGAACAATGGCTCCATTATAATTAATAGCGTGACAAGGGACCCACCTTGTTCATGATAACAAGCCATTGTTGACTATGTGCCAGTTTCTAATATGTGATGGAGAAGTCAGTGATCATGTTATGTCAAGAATCCAGAGTCACAATGGCCAGTCCCCTGAGAGGAGAGACACAAGGAAGCTTGGGTGTGGGAAGGGAACCATAATGAGCTTCATTCTGCTGGAATTATGAAGCCTTTTATAGCCCCACCTTCTCTAGCAAGAGAAATATAGAAAAGGGTAGGGAAAGGAACCACCTCCCCAGCCCCCTACCCATATATACACACACATGCACTAGTCTATACCAAATTGGAACATTTTGAGACCCCGGTTATGATTTAAATGAAGTTCACTGCACCAATATTGTGTGGTGCCATCTGTTATTTCATATTTCATGAAATTTGGCCTGTTTAGAAATATTATAATTATCTCTCTTACATTACGTATGCAATGCAGACATTTTCTGAAACATAAATACAGTATGGAGAAAATGTGACTGTATTTATAGCCATTGGCTGGTGAAAAGCAAAAGGGCAGCTGGCATCTCTGGAGTGCCTGGGAAGAAAGAGTAGGGCCCATATTCCCCTAAGAGCCCCTGAACATCACTGCCACTCTAGGCTTACCTCATCTCATCCTACCACCAGGGTGGTTTAAGAAGCCTCTGGGTTGTCATTGCCCACTCCCATTCGCACCTACCCTTGGTGGCTATAATCTACTCTTTCAGATCCCACATTTGACCCTGACCCTTCCCTAGACTGTGGCTGCCAGACACAAATGCATCTTGTGGTACACTCTGAGGCAGGGAAAGCTCTAGGGAAAGGGTTCATTCCTGAGGCAGACCTTCACTGTAGCTGTTTAAATCATATCAGCTAAAGAGAGAAAACAGAACAGGAGGAACACAACTTCTCTAGCCCCTGGAGTCAAAGACCTGAAGATGCAAACAGATAGGGCTTTCCAAGCTTCAGGTGGTAAGAAATGAGTCCTGGGCTACATGGAAGCAAATTAAACCACAAAGCACATGAAGCATCTTTGTACTCTTCTCAAATTCTCCTGCTTATTTAATGAAAAAGTTCTCATCAGACTTTTTGGTTTAGTTACCAGAGGTAACTGTGCATCAAGGTATACGGGCCTTCAAAAGTCATCCAATCTGTACATTCAGTGAGCATATTTCATTTTCAATTAAAAAAAATTATATGAGGAGCCACATCGAAAGGGATAGGCTGCCATGCTTTGGGAGATCTACATCTCCTAGTAAGCTATTTGTTTTTAAAAGGCACTATGAAAAATCTAGTGAAAAACAAAATCTCGGATTGGAGAAGGCAGGGGGTTAGCTGGGTTAAGATGAGAAGTAAAATGGCAGCTGTGTTCTGAGCTCTAGTTATTTCCCAGTCCCTGTGCCAAGAGAAAGAAACAGCCCTATCTACAATGCTCCCATTTCCTGTGTTGCCCCCTGTGATGAATGATTTGATGGATGCTGTTCCTGCTGTGTGGCAGAAATAGAATAGCTAATAAGGAGCTGAGACCATCCTACATCTCTTGCAAGATATAGTGGGGGTTGGGGAGGAGGGTGGATATTTAGTTCAATGTGCTTGAGTTACTTTGCCTGTTTTCATTAAAGGCCTTTCACTAATGATCCGTATGTTGTACTGGTTGAATATGTGAGAGAATACATTGGATAGGGGCTCAGTCCTGAGGATGAGTTCCCAAACAGTAGTTTGAATGTAAGAAGGAAAAAGAGAGCCTAGAAATTGTGCAGGAATGGGGAAGGGACCTAAGCATGCTACAGTGTTAGGTTCAGGTATAACTTTAAAAACAAACTTATGCAAAACCTTCACACCTATCAAAAAGCTGAAGAGTAAATTAATATACATTTAATTCTGGGCCTCCTTAACTAGTTTTTTTTTTTTAATTAAAGCTTTTTATTTGTATAACATATGTATTGGTAGTTCCCCAACCTTGATCTTTACAAAGCTTTCCATTACAAATTTTACCCCCAATCCCCTCCCCACCCCTAGATGGCAGGAAGTCCACTACATGTCAATAATATTGAAATACTTGACAAGTTATGCAAGAAAAATCCTATCTACAAGAAAAAAAAAGAAAATCAGAGAAAGGCAACACAATGAAAGCAAACGTCAATAGAGATCATGAAAATGTTACGTTGTGGTCCATATTTCATATCCCTCTCTCTGGGTGTATATGGTTTTCTTCAGTGAACAATTGGAACTGGTTTGAGACAATTCTTTGTTGCAGAGAACCATGTTTATCAGAATTGATCATCATGTAATACTGTTGTTGCCGTGTATAATGATCTCCTGGTTCTGCTTGTTTTACTCAGCATCAGTTCATGCAAGTCTCTCCAGGCCTCTCTGAAATCGTCCTGCTGGTCGTTTCTTACAGAGCAATAATATTCCATAACATTCATATACCATAATTTATTCAGCCATTCTCCAATTGATGGGCATCCCTTTAGTTTCCAGTTTCTAGCCACTACAAAAAGGGCTGCCACAAACATTCTTGCACATGTGGGGCCCTTTCCCTCCTCTAAGATCTCTTTGGGATATAGGCCCAGTAGAAACACTGCTGGGTCAAAGGGTATGCACAGTTTGACAACTTTTTGAGCATAGCTCCAAATTGCTCTCCAGAATGGTTGGATCCGTTCACAGTTCCACCAACAATGTATTAGTGTCCCAGTTTTCCCACATCCTCTCCAACATTCATTGTTATCTTTTCCTGTCATCTTAGCCAATCTGACAGGTGTGTAGTGGTACCTCAGAGTTGTCTTAATTTGCATTTCTCTGATCAATAGTGATTTGGAGCAACTTTTCATATGACTAGAGATGGTTTTAATTTCATCATCTGAAAATTGTTTGTTCCTATCCCTTGACCATTTATCTATTGAAGAGTGACTTGAATTCTTATATATATGAGACAATTCTCTATATATTTTAGAAATGAGGCCTTTATCAGAACCATTAAAGTTAAAGATGATTTCCCAATTTGATGCTTCCCTCCTAATCTTGTCTGCATTAGTTTTATTTGTACATAAACTTTTTAACTTAATATAATCAAAATTATCCATCTGGTGTTCAATTAGGAGTTCCAGTTCTTCTTTGGACATAAATTTATTCCATCTCCACAGGTCTGAGAGGTAAACTATATTACGTTCCTCTAACTTGCTTACAAAATCACTCTTTATATCTAGATCTTGAACCCATTTAGATCTTATCTTGGTATGTGGTGTTAGGTATGGGTCAAGCTCTAATTTCTTCCACACTAGTTTCCAATTTTCCCAGCAGGTTTTAGTGAATAATGAGTACTTATCCAAAAAGCTGGGGTCTTTGGGTTTATCAAACACTAAATTGTTAAGGTTATTGCCTACATTGTCTTGATAACCTATCCTGTGCCACTGATCGACTGCTCTATTTCTTAGCCAGTACCAAATGGTTTTGATGACTGCTGCTTTATAATATAGTTTTAGATCTGGTACAGCAAGGCCACCTTCATCTGCCTTTTTTTCATTAATCCCCTTGAAATCCTTGACCTTTTGTTCTTCGGAATGAACTTTGCTACTATTTTTTCTAGATCTGTAAAATAATTTCTTGGGATTTTGATTGGTATGGCACTAAATAAGTAGATTAGTTTGGGTATTATTGTCATTTTTACTATGTTTGCTCTGCCTACCCATGAGCACTTAATATTTTTCCAATTGATTAGGTATGATTTTATTTGTGTGGAAAGTGTTTTGTAGTTTAGTTCGTATAGTTTCTGACTTTTCCTTGGCAGATAGATTCCCAAATATTTTATCCTATCATCTGTTATTTGGAATGGAATTTCTTTTTGTATCTCTTGCTGCTGAACTTTGTTGGTAATATATAAAAATGCTGATGATTTATGTGGATTAATTTTGAATCCTGCCACTTTGCTAAAGTTGTGAATTGTTTCTAGTAGTTTTTTAGTTGAGTCTCTAGGGTTCTCTAAGTATACCATCATGTCAT
Organism: Myrmecobius fasciatus; assembly: GCA_023553655.1. Lineage (NCBI taxonomy): Eukaryota > Metazoa > Chordata > Mammalia > Dasyuromorphia > Myrmecobiidae > Myrmecobius > Myrmecobius fasciatus. The sequence continues at coordinate 229,753 of JAJPUD010003390.1, read as the reverse complement.
CTGCAAAGAGTGATAATTTGGTTTCTTCATTACCTACTCTGATTCCTTTTATCTCTTTTTCTTCTCTTATTGCTAAAGCTAACATTTCTAATACAATATTAAATAGTAATGGTGACAGTGGGCAGCCTTGTTTCACTCCTGATCTTATTGGGAATGGTTTTAGTTTGTCTCCATTACATATGATGTTTGCTGATGGTTTTAAATAGATGCTACTGATCATTTTAAGGAAAAGCCCATTTATTCCTAGACTCTCTAGTGTTTTTAATAAGAAAGGGTATTGGATTTTATCAAATGCTTTTTCTGCATCTATTGAGATAATCATATGTTTTTTGTTAGTTTGGTTATTAATATAATTAATTATGCTGATAGTTTTCCTAATATTGAACCAGCCCTGCATCCCTGGTATAAATCCTACTT
>JAJPUD010003390.1:191414-228936 GCA_023553655.1 Myrmecobius fasciatus | reverse complement strand
TTAAATAGTAATGGTGACAGTGGGCAGCCTTGTTTCACTCCTGATCTTATTGGGAATGGTTTTAGTTTGTCTCCATTACATATGATGTTTGCTGATGGTTTTAAATAGATGCTACTGATCATTTTAAGGAAAAGCCCATTTATTCCTAGACTCTCTAGTGTTTTTAATAAGAAAGGGTATTGTATTTTATCAAATGCTTTTTCTGCATCTATTGAGATAATCATATGTTTTTGTTAGTTTGGTTATTAATATAATTAATTATGCTGATAGTTTTCCTAATATTGAACCAGCCCTGCATCCCTGGTATAAATCCTACTTAGTCATAGTGTAATATCCTGGGGATGACTTTCTGTAATCTCATTGCTAATATCTTACTTAAAATTTTTGCATCAATATTCTTTAGGGAAATTGGTCTATCGTTTCCTTTCTCTGTTTTCACCCTACCTGGTTTAGCTATCAGCACCATATCGGTCTCATAGAAGGAATTTGGCAGTATATCTTCTGTCCCTATTTTCTCAAATAGTATGTATAGTATTGGAATTAATTGTTCTTTGAATGTTTGATAGAATTCACATGTAAATCCACCTGGCCCTGGAGATTTTTTCTTAGGGAGTTGGGTAATAGCTTGTTCTATTTCTTTTTCTAACATGGGGCTATTTAAATAATTTATATCCTCTTCTGTTAACCTAGGCAATCTATATTTTTGTAGATATTCCTCCATTTCATTTAGATTATCAAACTTACTGGCACAAAGTTGGGCAAAGTAACTCCTAATTATTGCTCTAATTTCCTCTTCATTGGAGGAAAGTTCTCCCTTATCATTCTTGAGACTAACAATTTGATTTTTCTCTTTCCTTTTTCTTATCAAATTAACTAAAGGCTTATCTATTTTGTTGGGTTTTTTTGGTAGAACCAACTCTTAGTTTTATTTGTTAACTCAATAGTTTTCTTATTTTCAATTTTATTAATTTCTCCTTTTATTTTTAGAATTTCCAATTTGTTATTTAATTGAGGGTTTTTAATTTGTTCTTTTTCTAGTTTTTTTTTTTATAATAAGACCAATTCATTGATGTTTTCTTTCTCTATTTTATGCAAGTAAGCATCTAAAGGTATACAATTGCCCCTTATAACCGCTTTGGCCGTATCCGACAAATTTTGGTATGTTGTCTCATTATTGTCATTCTCCTGGATGAAATTATTGATTGTGTCTATGATTTGCTCTTTCATTCATTCATTCTTCAGGATTAGATTATTTAATTTCCAATTAACTTTTGGTCTATTTTCTCCTTATATTGCATGTGATTTTTATTGCATCATGATCTGAAAAAGATGCATTTACTATTTCTGCCTTTCTGCATTTGATTTTGAGTTTTTTATGCCCTACCACATGGTCAATTTTTGTATAGGTTCCATGGACTGCTGAGAAAAAAGTAAACTTCCTACTGTCTCCATTCAACTTTCTCCATAGATCTATCATACATAACTTTTCTAACAATTGGTTTATCTCCCTAGTTTCTTTCTTGTTTATTTTGTGGTTTGATTTATCTAATTCTGAGAGAGCAAGATTGAGATCCCCCCACTTGTATAGTTTGGCTGTCTATTTCTTCTTGCATCTCTCTTAATTTCTCCCCTAGGAATTTGTATGCTATTACACTTGGTGAGTATATATTTAGTATTGATATTGCTACATTATCTATGGTACCCTTTAATAAAATATAGTTTCCTTCCTTATCTCTTTTGATTAGATCTATCTTGGCTTTTACTTGATCTGAGATAAGGATTGCTACCCCTGCTTTTTTTTGTTCACCTGAAGCATAATAGGTTCTGCTCCAGCCTTTTACCTTCATCCTATATGTGTCACTATGTTTTAGATGTGTTTCTTGTAGACAACATGTTGTGGGATTCTGGTTTTTAATGCAGTCTGATATCCACTTCTGCTTTATGGGAGAGTTCATCCCATTCACATTCACAGTTAGAATAACTAATTCTTTATTTCCTGCCATCTTATTCACCCAAGTTATGTTTTCCCCTTTCCTTTCCCCTTTCTCCCTTCCCCCCTCCTCAGTACTTTGCTTTTGATGACCCCCTCCCCCAAACAATACTCCACCCTTTAGATCCCCTCCCCCTGTTTTTACTCCTTTCCCCTGATGTTTCTATTTTCCTTTCTATTAGTTTATCCCTTACTTTTCCTCCTTTCCCTCCCACTTCTCTCTAGCAACAGACAAGTTTCTATGTGAAATCAAGTGTCTGATATACACTTTTAGAGCTCAACCTGATGAGAGTAAAATTTACACAATGATCATCTCCCTCCCCTCTTTCTCTCAATTATATTAGGTTTTCTTTGCCTCTTCAAGAGATTTTACCTTGTTTTTACCTCCTTTTTTTAAGATCTTATTTTACCACTTTTTCCCTCTTTTCCCCAGTATGACAGTCTTTCCCCCTCTAGTTCTCTTTTCCATATTATCAAAGTAATATCTAATTAATTATACCCCCAAACTTTAAGTATCTCCCTAGTAAAAATAAAGTTCTCAAGAGTCCTTTCCTTTTTACCTTTTTATGCTTCTCTTGAGTTCTGTGTTTGGATGTCGAATTTTTTGTTCAGATCTGGTCTTTTCATTAGAAATAGGTGAAATTCACCTATATCATTGAATGACCATCTTCTTCCCTGGAGGATAATGCTCATTCTAGCTGGATAGGTTATTCTTGGCTGTAATCCAAGTTCCTTTGCCCTTCAGAATATCTGGTTCCAGGCCCTTCAAGCCTTCAATGTGGAGGCTGACAGATCATGTGTGATTCTAATTATTGATCCTCGGTATTTGAATTGTTTCATTCTAGCTGCTAGCAGAATCTTTTCCTTGGTGCGATAGTCCTGAAATTTAGCCATGATATTCCTTGGGGTTTTAATTTTGGGGTCTCTTTCAGGAGGTGATCGGTGAATTCTTTCAATGGTGATTTTGCCTTCTGATTCTATAATCTCAGGGCAGTTTTCTTTCAGGATTTCCTGGAAGATAATGTTTAGATTCTTTTTTTCATCATGGCTTTCAGGAAGTCCAATAATCCTTAGATTGTCTCTCCTTGATCTATTTTTCAAGTCAGTTGTTTTTCCTAGGAGGTATTTCATATTTTCTTCTAATTTTTCATTTTTTTGTTTTTGTTTGACTGATTCTTGAAGTCTTATTGAGTCATTCACTTGCATTTGTTCAATTCTTATTTTTAAAGTGGTGTTTTCTTCAGTTACCTTTTTAAGCTCCTTTTGTAACTGGCCAATTGAATTTTTTTGTTCATTGCACTCTTTTTACACTTCACTAATTTTATTTTTCAATAAATTGGTGTCTTTTTTATATCTCTTTTGCAGGGCATCATATCCTTCTTGCACTGATTTCAGTTTATTTTCCCATTTATCCTGCAGCTCTTTTTTGAGGTTCTTTATGCAATCTTCCAGAAAGGCCTTTTGAAAAAGGGACCAGTGATGGTCCTTAATAACTTCCTCTGGAATTTTGTCTAAAGGAACCTCAGGATCTGGGATCATCCCTTCTTTCTCTTGATAAAAGCTATCTATAGTGAGAGCTCTCTTTTGCTTCTTCATTTTTTTTCTTTTAGACAACGTGGATGTCTCTTTAAGGTAGGGGAAAAAAAACGGCGGCTGAAGTTCTTTCCCCTGGGGCATTTTGTCGAATTAACTTAAGGTGCCGGCTGGTGAGGGCTAGGAATAAGTCCGAATTACTCCTTAAACAAGGCAAGTCTGCCAGAACACCTGCTCCCAATCAGGGCAGAGTGTCCCAAGTGCCTCAGATAAACTCCAGGTGTTTGGAATTTGGAGTTTGGAGTTTGGAGTTTCTGCCACAGTGAGCTGAGTCCCACCCTCACTTCCGGCCTATACCTGAGTCCTCTGTTTATCCCTCTGTCTGAGTTAGACAAACCTGATGTAAAGTTCTTCAGAGATATCAGTAAGCAGTGTCCAAATATTTCTGGATTCATTGACTTGAAGATCAGTTCAGAGGCTTATTTTATTGTTGATTTGAGAGAAGATTGGAGGAGGATGCAGAGTCACCTTTTCACTATGCCATCTTGGCTTCGCACCCCTCCTTAACTAGTTTTGACCCTCCTCCCAGCTCTCTATATGGAACTCTCCAAGGGAATCCATTTTCAATTGAACTTCACGACTTTCCATTCTTTAGTAACTTCATATATTCTCCTGAGTTCAAATATCACCTCTAAATACATGGATTGTAGATCTGTCTATGCAGTCCTAAATCTGAGCCCTAAAGTCAACTGCTTGATGATTATCTCTTCCTGAACAAAACATCAATGCCTCATTTTCAACATTCCCAAAACTAAACTCATCATCTTTTCCTCTGAACCTATTTTCCTCCCAGTTTCTCTGGTGCTTGTTCAGAATATCATAATCCTCCAAGTCACTGAGGCTTAAAACTTCCATGTCATCTCTGACTCTTTCTTCTTCTGTCTTCTCAATCCATCAGTTGTCAGATTCTGTCAATTCTACCTCCACCATTGAGACAAAATCTGTCTTTTCCCTTTTATTCACACTGCCATCACAGTCATTCAGAAGCTCAGCATCTCTCATCTAGACCATTATAATCATTTTTGACTCTTCTCCCTGACTTCAATATGTCCTCTTAGCAAATATTTCTTTGAAATTGCTCACAAAAGGGTTACCAAGACACTCTCCTATTCAAAAAAACTTCAATGGCTCCCCATTTTCTATAGGAACAGTATTATAGTACTAGACTTTAAAGTGAGTGAGGTCTGAAATCCAATCCTGCCTGAGACATTTACCAGCTATGAAACTTTGAGCAAAACAGTAAATATCTATTTGCCTCAGTTTTTTCTTCTATAAAATAGGAATAATAATAGTATCTACTTTCTAGGGTAGTTGCAAGGATCAAATGAGATATTTGTGATAGCACTTTGAAAGCATTATTAAGTGCTATATTAATGCTAATAATTATCTTTTTAAAGTTTACAATATGACAAACACATACATACATAAAATTTTAAATATAAAATTCCTTAATCTGTCATTTAAGTTCCTTGACAATTTTGTTGGAACATACCTTTTCAGTCTTATTGCACATCACTTCTCTTCCTACTCTCAGTTGTTATTGTTCAGTCACATCTAACTCTGTAATCCTATTTAGTTCTTCTTAGCAAAGATATTGGAGTAATTTATTCTTTTCTTCTCCAGTACACTTTATAGGTTGGAAAATTGAGGCAAACAGGGTTAAATGGTTTGCCCAGGTTCACATAGCTAATAAGCCTCTGAGACCAAATTTGAATTCAGGTGGTCTGGAACTATTAATTGTTCCTTATTCTTTCTTTTTATGTCCGCTATTTCATCCATACATTTGCACAAGCCAATCTCCACTGCTAGAATACATTCCATTTATCTCTACGTCAAAAAAACAGGCTTTACCAGTTTTAACAACCTCTCCTACAACTAGTGGACTCAATCCCAAAAGTGTGGCAGTAACTTCTCCTCTCAGGTTTCGAGGGAACTTTAAGAGGTTGAGAAGCAGTTTTCTAATACTCTAGCTAATGAGCCCCCATCAGTGTGCTTTCCCTATTATTATTACTTAATATTAATGAGTCAGTCAATCTTAAATAAATTTTTGGGGAAAAAAGTTATACTAAGGTTACAGAGTAGGAATGATTGGTACAGACTTCCTGTCAAATGAGAATACTCTCTCTCAGGATTGGAGAGACTTGCATGAACTGATGCTGAGTGAAATCAGCAGAACCAGGAGAACATTATACACAGCAACAAGACTATACAATGATCAATTTTGATGGACATTGTTCTCTTCAACAATGATGTGATTCAAACCAGTTGTGCTTCGATGAAGATAGTCATATACATCCAAAGAGAGGCCTGTGGGAACTGAGAGTGAACCACAACACAGCATTTTAACGCTTTCTGTGAATATTTCCATGCATTTTGTTTTCCTTCTTAGGCTGTTTTTTTTCTTCTCTTTCTAGATCTGATGTTTCTTGTGCAGTAAGATAACTGTATAGATATGTATACATGTATTGTATTTGTCATATAATTTATCCTATCTAGCATGTATTAGATTACCTGTCATCTAGGGGTAGGGGGTGGGGGGGGGGAGGAAAGGAAAAGCTTGGGAAAAAAAGTTTTTTGCAAAGGTCATTGTTGAAAGGTCACTCATATGTTTTGTAAATAAAAAGCTTTATAAAAAATTTTTAAAAAAGTAAAAAAAATAAATAAAATAAATAAAAAAGAGAAATAATAGTCAAGAACCAGAAGGACTTCGTTAGCAAAAAAAAAGAGAGAGAATACTCTCTCTCTTTAGAGCAAAAGAGAAATAGGCTCAAAATTAAAGAACAAATATGGCAGAGGAATGACATAGGTTTTAGTTCTTAGAGAATATTTTTCTCCTTTTATTGAAGTTCCCCTTAAGTTAACTATAGTGAACTTTTCTGTTAAGGCCTTTGTAAAGTCTTGAAGATGACTTAGATTAGATGCCAGGCTTTTCCTCACTTTCCTATACAGATACCGGTACATTACCAATATTCTAGGGACATTATTAGGATGCTGATGAGAAGTCCAAATCCTTGAAGCTGCCTAAATTCAAAAGATTCTTTTCTGATTATGGCAAAAGAGGGAAGACACTAGCTCTTATTCACCTTCTGTCAGCAATTTCTTCTAATGATTCTAAAGGGGACTGCCCTTTTCTTCTAAGTTATGCTGTGCTCAAGTGAAAACAAGTATGCTGACCCAAAAGATATGATCAAGTTCCTTTAGCCAATCCTAATACTCTTTTTACAAATATCACTTAATTTTATCTAAAGATCTTTAAGGACATCTCATACCTAATTTAATGCCTTTTTGACTAATTGATTTAATAGAGATGTCTGGAATTTGTTCACACCTAGTTCATACTTCTGATTGACTCAACTGAAGTTGACTCACCTGACAGAGCTAATTACTAAGTGGGGTGGGCAATTGATTGATTCACTGGAATTCCCCACTCCTACATATACTTGTTAAAATCCTCAGTTTCTTCAAGGTCCAGTCCAGGATCTGATCTTGTCAGATGAAAGTAATTTTTCCCTTTTCCATTTTTTATCAAGAATACTTTGCCTGGATCTCTCCTTTGCCCAATCACACTCTGCCTTGCATCATGCTTGTAAGTATGCATTTTATATCTCCCCTATTTAATTATAAGGGATTGGGTCATTTTTCATCTTTTTCCCCCTAAGACATAGCAGAGCATCAAGTATGTTTTAAGTACTTAATGTTTGTTGGTTTGAACTAAATTGAATAGCCTTTTTCAGTCCCTCCAAAACAAAGTAGTCCAGTGACTCTAGATGCTCAGAAAGATGTTGTTCTTAGCATATTGTTTATTACACATTTAGCAAATTATACCAGAAACCTCCAGACAACTCTTTAAGGGAAAAGTCTCTAGGAAAGTTTAGGCTGCTTCCTGTTATTGGTCCAATGTTTCAAAGATTTAGATTGAACCTATTAAAACAGAGCCTGTTTCTTCACCATATTCTATAAAGTTCCTGTTTTTGTTTTTGCTTTTTTGATACTCACACCATAGGTACTCCATAAAGAGTAAGCAACATACACAAAATGACCCTAGTCTTCTCCTTTTTCTCATTTGCTTAGCTGATTTCTGACTGTGATTGGCAAAGTGAGGGGACATTAGGACTGTGGGTGGGATTCCGCTCTGATGCTCCAAATCCCAGACCTTGTATTACATTGTTGACACAAAACTCAGAGGCTGCTGCTTCTTCTGCATGAGCTGGACCATTAAGCATCAGCCAATCCTTGCCAAAGCTTGTTCCAGCCATAACTTTGGTGGACACCAGCAGGGCTTTGATTGAAATACCACCGATTCCAAAAAAAGAGAGGGCTACTAAGAACTAGCCTAATGGAAGCTTAGAATGCATTGCCTCAGGTAGGAAGAAACAACAGTGAAAGTAATGAATGCCAAAGCAATCCACCACCACACGCTGTCCGCCCCCCTCCCCAAAATTACATAGAAATAATATACCCACAGAAAAAGGAGTTGAGTCAGATGAACTCTAATCCTATCTCAAGCAGAATTCTCTCTACATATTCCTGACAAGAACCAATTGAAGATTTCCAGTGACAAGAAACTCACTTCTTTTAATGCTTTACATTCTATTAATTTTAACTCTATTATGAATTTTTCTTACATGAATAGAAATCTGACTCCATAATTTCTAACAGTTACTTCTTGTTTTTTCTTTCTAACTCTAGAAGAAAAATTCTTATGGAATGGTAAATTGAGTACAAGTCCAAGGTGCAGTAAAACGAGTTCAAATTCTTTCTGAAACTTACTAGCTTGTGACCATGGACAAGCTATTTAGCTTCTAAAAACCTTGGTTTCTTCATCAATAAAATGCGAATAATAACAGCTCCTTCACAGGGATATTATGAAATAAAATATTAGTTATATTACAACCCTCAAGGAATATTATTAATTACATTATTATTAATAACAACATACAATAATAATATTATATACATACATACATATACAATGATAACAACAATACAACATAATACCATTATCAGACTATTACCATTACTGCGATGATAGCAGTGAATTTCAGATCATAATTTCTTAAGATTCTGTATTATACTTTTCTGGATCCTATCTACCCATGGATTGAAGGTATTTACAAAACAAGAATATTCTAAATACACAAATACAGAGACATGACCAAACTAGGGATCTAAGTATTTGATAAATGTTAGATGACTTAATTTGATTTTATATATTCAGTGATATTCATGATGTTTCTTCTATCACAAAAATAAAAAAAACAATATGAATGGAATTTTTGTCTCCTACCACCAAGATTGCACGTGTTTTTTTGTTTGTTTGTTTTGTTTTTTGTTTTTGTTAGACCGATAACTAGTTAAGAACAGGCATAAAAATAAGAAACAGTTTACAGTCTAAGAATGTTGGAGATATACTAATATGGATTACTAATATATAATATGGATATACTAATATGGAATACTAATATACAATATACTAAAATGGATTAAAAGTGGAACTACTCCATTTTCCCTACCAAATGGTGGAAAGAGAGAGCACTGAATGAACTTGGATCATCAGCATCTCTGGAGGAATCTCTAAAGTGGCCTTGAACTGAGCAGTCCCCACTTCATTGCTTTTCTTGGAGGTGAAACAATGTTTATCAATTTGCCAGAGGCACTGGGAGGCTTAATTAGTGTTTGCAAACAGCTTTGACTTTCTTGAAAGAAAGGTGTCACACAAGTGCAGGCCATTATCATAATCAACTGGCACCATAAACTCTTCTAACATGGTACCAGAATCCTCAGAGGTAAATTAAAGTGAGCCAAGAACAAAAGAAACTGACTCTGTTTCTCAGGGTGCAAAGATATTGATAATCCCTCAGATAATTCCTCTCAATTCCTAGGAGACGTATTTATTTTCTACAAATTTTTCAAAAGCTTTCAGAAAAATTCATAAGAAATTGTTTCCTTTCTGTTATCTACAATAAATATAAACCAATCTGCTTTGCTTTCAAAAGAGTGGACCATTGTGTCCTGCTATAACTGCCAGACCCTGTCAGGCTTTCCTCCCATCTAGTCAGGCAGGAGCCTTGGCTCAGTCACTGGGCCAAATCTGAAGATTGCCAACAGCAACCTGGCAATCACCAATTTAGTGGTCTTGCCTGGGCTGGATGACTAACTAGCTGTGTAACCTGACATAATAAGCTGCTCAAATTTCCAAAGCCTCAGCTTTCCCATCAAAAAGGGGGAGATCATAATACCCTCACAATTTCTTTCATCAGATTTGTTTGGAAAATGAGATAATGAGTCAAGGATAATTTAAAAACTATTTGTTTGAAATTTATGGTAATTCAATGGGCTTCTCTAAAATTTAAATTACTAGAGTCTCATAAATGGAAGGGACCTCAGAAGTCAACCCATAGCTGAACAGAAAATCTTAACTATCTCTGACAAAGTAGACAATCTCTATTTAGAGACCCTTCCCAGGATTGTGAAGGCAGAAAATTATGCTTTGGAATAATTCTAATCATTATGGAGTGTTTCCTGATAGCAGGGTAACAATGTCCATACAATGTAGAAGACTTTTAGAGCCAGACAAAACAAATTTAATCCTTTTTCCATGTGATAACCCTTTATATAAGCAAAGATATCACCTCTAAGTCATTTGCTTTCTTTTTTTTATTTTTATTGTTGATTTTTTTCTGGTTATACATGCATATTCATTTTTATATACACATTTCTTTATGAATCATGTTGAGTGAGAAAAATCAGAACAAAAGGGAAAAACCACAAAAGGAAAAAAAAGAAGGGGAAAAAAGTGAACATAGCATCTGTAAATGTCCATAATTCTCTCTCTGGCAGCAGATGGCATTTTCTGTCCAAAGTTTATTGAGATTGCTTAGATAACTATGACACTGAGAAGAAACAAGTCTTTCACAGTTTATCATCACACAATCTTGCTGTTATTGTATGTAATGTATCCCTGGTTCTGCTTGTTTGGTCATCATCAGTTCATGTAAATTTTTTCAGGTCTTTCTAAAATCAGCTTGTTCATATTTTTATAGAACCATAGTATTCCATTACTTTCATATACCATAACTTATTCAGCCATTCCCCAATTGATGGGCATCTGCTCATTTTCCAATTCTTTGCCCCCACAAAAAGAACTGCTGCACAGTTTTGCACATGTGGGTTCTTTTCCCTCCTTTATGATTTCCTTGGGATACAGACCCAAGTAATGGCACTGCTGGGTCAAAGGGTGTACACAGTTTTGTAGCCCTTTGGGAATAGTTTCAAATCACTCATCAGAATGGTTGGATCATTTCCCAACTCCTTCAACAATGCATTACTATCCCAGTTTTCCCACATCCTTTCCAACATTTATCATTATCTTTTCCTGTCATCTGAGCCAATCTGAGAAATTTGATGTGGTACTTCAGAGTTGTTTTAATTTTCTTTTCTCTGATTAATAGCGATTTAGAACATTTTTTCATATGACTATAGATGACTTTAATTTCATTATTTGAAAATTGTCTGTTCATCTCCTTTGATCATTTATCAATTGGGGAATGACTTTTGTTCTTATAAATTTGTTGTCTTTTCCTTTCCAAAGCTAACTATCCCCATTTCTTTCAATAAGTTCTCAGATGTTAAGATTCCTGACATTCTTACCATCCTTACCATACCAAAGTATTGAACCCCTTTAGATGTGTTCTAACTTTTCAGTATACTTCCTAAAATGAGATGCCCAGAACTGAACAGAGGGGGCTAAACATGGTCTGACCAGGACACAGTATAATGATCTATCATCTCTTATTATACTTATATTTATGCAGCTTAAAATCACATAAGCCTTTTTGACTCCTGAGGCATATTAGTGTTACCTCACATTGGATCTATAGACCACTAAAAATTTTCAAGTCTACTTCTGTCTAACCATTGTCACCCCCAACCTGAACTTTCACAAGAATTTAAAAAACCAAAGCTTTACAATTGCCTTTATTAAACTTCAAATTATTAGTCAACCAAAATATGCTAGCCTATTGAGATGTATTTGCATCTTGTTCTATTTATTCAGTGTGCCAGATTTGTGGCATCTTCAAATTTCCTATATATGCCATGTATTGTTGGTGTCATTCAGTCCAATTCTTTATTATTCCATTTAGGGTTTTCTTGGCAAAAATACTGGAGTGGTTTGCCTTCTCCAGCATACTTTACAGATAAGGAACCTGAGGCAAATAGGGTTAACTGACTTGCCAAGGGTCACACAAATACTAAGTGTCTGAAGCCAGATTTGAACTCAGGAAGATGAGTCTTCCTGATTCCAAGTCTAATGCTCTATTAACTGTGCCACCTACTTTTAACCAAAATGATGATTTTAAAAGTTGACTGTTTTTAAAAAAGGGTCAAGAAATTTCCCTAAGATACTACACTAGAGGTTGACTACTTTTTAATTGATTTTTAATGACTATTTTTGGTTCTAGTCATTCAATGAGTTCTAAAACCATTCATGTTTTTTTTTCAGTATTATTCTGCCATCTTCTCACCATCTTTCCCCATAAGAATATTGTAAAATGCAATGTCAAACACCTTACTGAAATCCATTTTATTGTTTCTGTTGTATTCCAATCCACCAATACCCTGTCCAAAAGGGGAGAGATATGAGGAGGAAAGGAAGTGAGTTTTATCCAATATGATTTATTCTTAATGAAGCCATGCTTATCTTAAGAATCATTACTCCTCTCCCCAGGTCCTTGCAAACCCTTCTTTCAATAATGCATTCTAAAATATTCCATAAATTGAAAGAAATAAGGCTCATAGTTTTTTGACTCCACTTCTATCCTTCTTTAAAAACTGAGACACACTTTCAAGGTCTTGCAAATCTCCACATATTTGTAAATATAACTGACAGCTGGGTTAGCAATCATATTTCTAACTTCTGCTCCTAGATTAGGACATATTTCTTCCACATCTGTTGAGTCAAACTCATCTTCTCATTCATCTTGGTTTTCAATTTTCTATTAATTATTTTTATTTTATCATTTCTAGTTAGACTATGGTTCTCTCTGGTAAAAAAAAAAAAACAACTCCAAAATTAAAGTTGAGAATTCTGTGTGCTTTTTCTCATCTATTATCATGGTTCCACACACATACCATGTAATAGTCCTATTCCTTCTTTTAGCTTAGTTTTTCCAAGATGGTTGAAAAATAATAATTCAATTCACTAAATTCAACAAGTGTTTATTAAACACCTACTAAGTTCAGATCTTGGGGCCATTTAAGCATTATACAATTTACCAAAGGCAATGCTGATTTCATCTTCAGATTAATTCTGGGCTCTGTTCTCTATTCAAAGTGTTTTTCCAAGATATATGCACTGATCGACCAGCAATATGGGTTTTTCCAACCAACTGCATATCATAGTCTGGACAAGAAGCATTCTTCATCTAATTGATTTTTCTTACATGGATAGTTAGGCTGAACCTTTCAAGTGATAATGGATCTCATTTAAGAGACTTTGTAATGTTCCAAGGCTCAATGCAATCAGCACAATATCAGATGCAACAGGAACATTTGAAACACCCTTCCACACAAAGGAGATCCCTTTTCCTTTTGGATTCTGGATTAGAAATTTTCTATGACAATAGCAAACAGATTTTATGAGCATGCCTCTTCTTTTAATTTGCTTTGATACTCATAATCAAAGGGTCATTGAATAGTTATTTCATAGTTTGAATTTACCAAGGAATTGTAGATGATGGTGGCTTATTCATGAGAGATATGCTATTGGAAGAAATCCTTGAAGAAATATTTTGCTCTGCCAAATCAAATTTCTTTGTATAGTGACCAAACAAGAACAGTGAAATTTTATGTTCTCTACATCTTTAAGTCAATTGTGCAAAAGTAGGAGCTATAATATAATTATTAAAATAAAATGTTATAATATAAAGTAAATATGTATAAATATTTAAAGTTAAATTAAAAATAAATAAAATTTTAAAAAATTAAAATTATAAAAAATGTGTGGAATTGGAAAAGGCATCCATGGACAGGCATTGAAATTTTCTTGGTTGTCTTAGAGGGGATAAGGAAGAGAGTAAGAATAAGATATTAGTTGTCATTTCATTTTTCCAAGCTTTTGGTATCCTCACCCTCTTTTAGCTATTTTAAAAACCATCCCCTTAATATCATCAAAATAGTACGATGTATATAGCATGAGCCCACCTCTATTTGATCTAGTCTAGAATGCACTTACTTCTGCTTTATTAACTTCCTCATATCTCTTAGATTAACTTTCCAATTCAAACAAAGGCGTTTCTTTTTAGCATCAATATTCTTCTGCTTGTGTTACATGACTAAAAGTCATAAGATACCATCGTCTCCAGAATAATAGTTGTAGATCACCCAAAGGACAATAGAGAGGCATATAAATGGTGTAAGGGGGCTGAAATAAATTACTAACAGAGAAATGCTTATGAGGAACAGCATGAAAGGTGAGAGATATGTATGACTAAGAAAGAAGGCAGACTGGTCATATAGTAAGGGGAGGGGATAATGGACAGCCCACTTGTGTTACTCCTAATCATGAAATGTCAAGGAGTCTAGAATAAGGCCCTAGAATGTTGGTTGAACCCCCTGTGAAGAACTTTTGTAAGACATGAATAAAGGGAAAAGATGTGCATTGGTTGTGATCTGTGCTACTTAGGAGAGCCTTTGATTATTCAAAATATCTTCTAGGTTTTAGTGATACAAACACAAAAAAGCAGCAGTCTCTACCTTAAAGCAACTTAGATTTTACTGAAGGGACAAAAACCAATTTACATGCCCTTAATGTTTCTCACCAGTTTGGCTGGTGCTTAATTTTAATATTCTTGACACTATTCTTTTAGGTTCATGCCTTTCTTTGACATTCCTACCCAGTTACCTCTTCTCACTCCTGTCTTTTGTATCTGTCTTTTTAAACACTGTTGGTCAAAACATTCCCCAGGCATCAACATCAATCTCTTCTTTATCATACCTGTATTTTTTTACTGTCAGATTTTGGTAGTTGAAAGCAATCTATATCTCCTGAGCCAACTTCAGCAGTAGAATTTCAGGCCATATGATCATAGAAATCATTTATCGGAATTCTGAAATCCATTCTCTTCAAATCTATTTTATGAAGTCTATTGTGTCTAGAATTCCTCACTTTATCACATATTCTAGAGATGTAGTATTCATTTCCTTCCAAACTTCATGTCATTCTGACTTCAAAACTTATCTATTGTTGGTTAAAAATCATGTCCTGAAAAGCAGTTTTCTTTGTTGCTTCACCTTTCAAAGAACAAAATAATCACTAACATAAGATAAGAATGTGTTGGCTTCTTTGTTACTAGGACAGAGAGTTCCACAAAATAACCAAGTATTTGATGTCCCCCATTACACCTATAACTCTGCCTCACTGCTCACATCCTTAATATATTTTCCAAAATTATTTTCTATTTCTTCTTTCTGGCTGAATGGTCTCTAGCATACTCGCATCATAGTTTTATTCCTATTTTTCTTCTCTACCTCTCAGATTCAAAAGTTTTCATCATATTTCCCCTCTTTAGTTCTTAAGATTCCTTAAATAAGCATATATTCTTATGTGATTCTTCTACCGTATGAGCCTTTCTCTTGTAGCTTGATTTTGGACTAGATTTCTTTATTCCTCAAAATAAGTTCCCTAAGCACATTTTTATTAAAGTTTTTTTTATTTTCAAAACATGTATGGATGATTTTCAATATTCATCCTTAAAAAGCCTGTGTTCCCAATTTTTCCCTCCATTCCCCCCAACCCCTCCACTAGATGGCAAGTAATCTGTTAAACATGTGCAATTCTTCTATACATATTTCCACAAATATCAAGTTGCACAAGAAAAATCAGATCAAATGTGAAATGTGGACTACAACATACCATTTTCATGCTCTCTATTGATGTTTGCTTGCATTGTGTTTCCTTTCTCTGATTTTTCTTTCTTGTAGATACGATTTTTTCTTATACAAATATGATAAGTGTGGAAATATGTTTACATACATTTGATTTGTCAAGTATTTTAACATAATTAACATGTAGTGGATATCCTGCCATCTAGGGGAGGGGTGGGAAGTAGGGGGGGAAATTTGTAACATAAAGCTTTGTAAGGGTTAATGTTGAAGAATTACCCATACATATGTTTTGCAAATAAAAAATCAGATCAAAAAGGAAAAAAACTGAGAAAGAAAACAAAATGCAAACCAACAATCACAAAAAAAGATGAAAATACTATTGTGTGATCCACACTCAATTCCCATAGTCCTCTCTCTGGTTGCAAGTGGCTCTTTTTATCACAAGATCATTGGAACTTATCTGAATTATCTCATTGTTGAAGAGTGCCATATCCTTTGAATTGATTGCCGTATAATCTTGAGTGTTGCCATGTATGATGATCTCCTGGTTCTGCTCATTTCACTTAGCATCAGTTCATGTAAAATTTTCCAGGCCTCTATGAAATCCTCCTGCTGATCATTTCTTATAGAACAATAATATTCCATAACATTCATGTACCATAACTTATTCAGCCATTCTCCAACTGATGGGCATCTAATCAGTTTCCAGTTTCTTGCCCTTAGAAAAAGGGCTGCGCAAACATTTTTGCACATGTGGGTTCCTTTCCCTCCTTTATGATATCTTTGGGATATAAGCCCAGTAGAAACACTGCTGGATCAAAGGGTATGCACAGATTAATAGCCCTTTGGGCATAGTTCCAAATTGCTTTCCAGAATGGTTGAATCAGTTCACAACTCCACCAACAATGTATTAGTGTCCCAGTTTTCCCACATCCCCTCCAACAGTTATCATTATCATTTCCTGTCATTTTAGCCAATCTGAGAGATGTGTAGTATTACCTTAGAGTTATCTTAATTTGCATTTCTTTGTTCCGTGGTGATTTAGAGCACTTTTTTATATGACTAGAAATAGTTTTAATTTCTTCATCTGAAAATTACCTATTCATATCCTTTGACCATTTATCAATTGGAGAATATCTTAAAGTCTTATAAATTTGAATCAGTTCTCTATATATTTTAGAAATGAGGCCTTTATCAGAATTCTTGAATGAAAAATGTTTTTCCCAGTTTATTGCTTCCCTTATAATCTTGTCTGCATTGGTTTTGTTTGTATAAAACTTTTTTTTTTTTTTGCTTTTTGCTGAGGCAATTGAGGTTAAGTGATTTGCCCAGGGTCACACAGCTAGGGAATGTTAAGTGTCTGAGACCAGATTTGAACTCAAGTCCTCCTGACTTCAGGGCTAGTGCTCTATCCACTGCACCACCTAGCTGCCCCTTGTATAAAACTTTTCACTTAATATAATCAAAATTATCCATTTTGTATTCAGTAAGGTATTCCAGTTCTTCTTTGGTCATAAATTCCTTCCTTCTCTACAGACGTAAAGTTAAACTATACTTTGTTCTTCTAATTTGGTTATAATATCATTTTTTCTTTAACTCACGAATCCATTTCGACCTTATCTTGGTATAGAGTCAATGCCTATTTAGGTAAAAGTGTGGGTCAATGCCTAGTTTCTGCCATACTAATTTACAATTTTCCCAGCAGTTTTTGTCAAATTGTGAGTTTTTATCCCCAAAGCTAGGGTCTTTGGATTTGTGAAACATTAAATTACTATAGTCATTTAATATTTTGTTCTGTGAACCTAACCTATTCCACTGATCACCAACTCTATTTCTTTTTTTTTAAATCTTTTTTTTATTTTCAAAATATATTCATGGAAAATTTTTCACATTGACCCTTGCAAAACCTTGTGTTCCAAATTTTGCCCTCTTACTTCCCACCCCCTCTCCTAGCTGGCAAATAATCCAATATTTGTTAAACATGTTAAAAATATGTGTTAAGTCCAATATATGCATACATATTTGTATAATTATCTTGCTGCTTAAGAAAAATCAGATAAAAAAGGAAAACTCTGAGAAAGAAAGCAAAATGCAAGCAAACAACAACAGATTTAAAATGCTATGTTGTGACCCACACTCAGTTCCTACAATACTTTCTCTCTGGATGTAGATGGCTCTCTTTATCACAAGATCATTGCAATTGGCCTAATAATTCTATTTCTTAGCTACTAGGTTTTGATGGCCTCTGCTTTATAATATAGTTTTAGGTCTGGTACAGCCCTAAGCACATTTAAAAGTAAATAGTTACAACGACCATATAATCTTATAAATGATGAATTGAATCTTAGATCATAATTTTCAGAAGTGGAAGTGACCTTAGAAATCATCTGGTCTCAATCTCTCATTTAAAAGATGAGAAAAGAGGTCTAAAAGGAATAAGCTAGTGAATAATAGAACTGTATTTAAGCCCAGGTCCTCTGTCTCCCAAATTATCATTCTTTCTGCTATATAAGTTTGCCTTCCATCTATTTAATGATGTGCTACAATTCAGACTTTTCATTAATTTGCATTGATATTAATATGGGGTGTTTACTCTATCATTGCAATGTGTCATTCATTATTGTTATTAGTGGCACTAGTGAGAGGCAGAATGACATTATGTAACAAGTAAACAACTGAATTCTAGTTCTGTCCAGTGCCTTGTGTGCACAGTGACCCAGGAAAATTTCTAAGAACTTAAGTTGCAGAACATGTATCACCTTGAATTCTGATTGACAGGAGTTGCTTATCAGGGTTTCCCTAGATTGATGAACTCATAGGTTGTTTGACTTTTAAAGAAATAGTTATGGTAATTTTAATTCATAAATTTGATCATTTTTAAAGAAACATATAACAATTATAATTCCCTTTTACATATTGCCTAAAGGATTGCAAAACATTTTCCTTGCAACAACCATATGATGCGATAGTTTGTTTATTATTATTCCCTTTTTATAGATAAGGAAACAGACACAGAGGGTTGGAGTTTTCTAAATCACATAGATAATATATGGAAGAAACATATTTGAATCTTGGAAACCCCATTGGATCTTTTTGTATTTCCACCATTGGAATAACTCTTTGCTTAGCTCGAGAATTGAAAGTTACTCCTTGCTGAGATAGTGCATACTGGATATAGCTAGTTTATCTCCAGTTCAAAATGGACTAGCAGCAGCATCCTTCTGAGACTCAGATTTCTCTAGGTCTACTCTTGTCTTTTCTATAATCTCTTTAATGGATTCTTCATCAAGTCTTTGCAGGAGTGGGTCATCTGCATTCATAACTTCTTTGGGAACTAGGTCAGTATACTTGCTATGAATGACCTTGTCCTTGTCCTTTGATTGTCCCTGTTGAGCAATTGCATCATATTTAATTTTTCCCTCGGCATCTACCTGAATGGCCAATGCATTAAACATTTTCTTCTTTCTTCCTCAGCCTCAAGATGGTGCTGAGAAAGCTGAGTTGAAGCAGGTAAAATGCTTCCTAGACCTGCAAATGGCTTAAAATTGCCAGTGCCCCAAGTCACTCCCTGAGTCCAGAAGTTATAGAACAGTTGGAAATTAGCATTTGATAATAAGAGCTTTAATAACACATGCATGCATGTGTGCAAGCATGTGTGTATGTATAAAATCTTATAGGTGTGTGTGTGTGTGTGTGTGTGTGTGTGTGTGTGTGTGTGTGTAGAAAATCTTATTTGAGCCATACCACCACCCTGTGGTTTCTGTTTCTAGGTACTGGTGATACAGACACAGAAAAGGAACTGTCACTATCCTAACAAACATATTTTACAGAAGGTACAAAACCAAATTTACAAGTCCTTGAAGTTTCTCATTGGTTCAGCTGGTGCTTAACTTTAATATTCCTGGCACTAATTTTTTTTCATCTCATGCCTTTTTTTGACATAGGCAGTTTCCTCTTTTCACTCCAGTCATTTATATCTGTATTTTTAAATACTTTGTTGGTCAAAACATATACTAATTGCTAATCTAGCTGATAAATGCTATTATTATCCTCACTTTAAAGATGAGGAAATTGAGGCTGAGAAATTAAAGTAACTTACTCAGGATGACAGAGCTAAGAAAGCATAGATCTCAGTCCTATAAGAACATGGCTTGTTTTTGAAAGACTATTCTCATGGAAACTCTGGATTGTGAGATTTGTATGCCAAAAAGAAGAAGAAAGGAGAAGGAGAAAAAGGAGAAAGAAGAGAAGAAAAAGAAAGAGGAGGAGAAGGAGAAGAAGGAGAAGGAGGAAGAAGAAAAGGAGAAGAAGAAAAGAAGAAAAAGAAAAGAAGGAAAAAAAGAAGAAAAGAAAGAAAAAGGAGGAGGAGGAGGAGGAGAAGAAAAAGAAGAAAATAAGAAGAAGAACAAGAACAAGAAGTAGCAGCAGCAGCATGTTAGAGGGGGAAAATGACTTTCAGGAGTTAATGTAAAGACACTAAGCACTTTCTTTTTTCTAAAAAGAAAAGTACTTATGCAAGGATAGAAATGAACTTTTGACAGATAGATGATGGACCTTGAGATATGTCAACCAAGGACATATCCATTCTACTTTAGTTTGCTAAAGAAAGAGCCAATATTCCTGGAAAAAAAAAGCTTGGGGTGACCTTAACCAGGAAATGGTTCCACCATCTTTGTACTGCATCCAGATTACAGTACAAAAGCAAGCAACAAAGAATAAATCAAATTTCATAGATGGATTACTGTACGAGATCTCCTAATTGGTCTTCCTGCCTCTAGCCTCTTTTCTCTCCAATCTATCACACAATCCACTGCCAAATTAATCTTCTTAAAAAAACACTACTTTCATCTCATGGCTTTCCTGCTTAAATCTACCTACAATGGTTCCCCATCACCTACAGAATAAAATCCAAACTCCCATGTGGAATTCAAGATCCTTTCCACTCTGACCCATTTACTTTTCCAGACTTGTCCTTCATGAATCCTTTACATGAATTTCTGTTCCAACAAAATCTATTTACTCATTATTGCCTGAATGTAGCATCCTCTCTCCTCCCTACGTCATCCATCCACTTTACTGAGATTTAGACCAAATCTTACTTTACTTTTGAAATTTCCCTGACCACTACTATCCAAAATGATTCCTGTACTTCTTCTGAATTCAAATAGCATGGATTTTTTAAATCAATTTTGCATATCAGGAGATCAAAAATATCATTTTATGTGCCAACTCCGTGCCAGACACTGTGCCAGCCACAGGGGCACAATGCAAAAATCAAATAATCTCTGATCTCAAAGAGTTTAGATTCTATAGGAAAAGGCAACGTGTACACATAGCAAATAAAGAACAGATAATAATGACAACCACATTTATATAATGCTTTTAAGTTTGTGAATCATTGTTATATGTGTTATCTCATTGGATCCTCACAACAATAGGTAAGTATTATTATGATCTTCATTTTACATATAAGGAAATGGAAACTTACAGAGATTAACTGACTTGCCCAGGATTCCACAGCTAGTGAGTGTCAGGGGGATATCTTAAGTCAGGTCTTTGTGATTCCAGGTTTTGAGCTCTTAACCACTGCACTACCAAGAATTGATTCCTGTACAAAATGTATGTTTTTTTTTTCAATTCTAAATGATGCTTTGTGAATGTTGACAAAATCACACAAGAAAATAAAAGGTCATTGGTGAGAGAGGGGAATGGTGACTGAATGAGAAAACATTTATTAAATCCTCAAGTTGTGCTTTCGTAGAAAGAGGCACTGGAAGACTCATACTGAGACAATATTCCCAACTAGGTTTTAAGTTCTTTAAATGAAAGAACTCTAATCTTTCTTACCCTCCACAGACCTTAGAACTATAATCATTGTTTTCATCTCGCTGTTCAGTCATTTCAGTCATGTCTGACTTTCCATGACTCCATTTTGGGTTTCTTGGTAACGATGCTGGAGTGATTTACCATTTCCATTTCCAGCTCATTTTACAGATGAGAAAACTGAGGCACAATGCAGAATTAGTATCCAATAAATCTCTGCTGTTAATGGTATCTATAGGGAAAATCTAACAAATAGAATAATATTTCACTGTTCATCTTCTGACAGAAGACTAAACTTGAATTTCAAATGGCTTGCATTGAAATCCTTCCTCTGATACACATACTAATTATTTGATCATGGGCAAGCTACTTAAGCTCTCCGTGATCCCAAGCAATTTTCTAAACCCTTAAGTTACAAATGTAAGTATAATATACAATGGTGATAGAGATTTCCATGCTGGTATTTCCCTATGCTAATAAAATTAATTATAGGTGAAACCTCCCCCCCCAAACTTTCCAATAATTAAGTAAATAATTTGTTCAAGCCCCATAAAGTCTTTACCTGGCTTAGGATCATCCAGTAATTCTTTGTCTCAACCCATGAGTTGTCTAGGATACTGAAGTCACAATGTATTCTGCCTCCCCTAAGCATGAGTGGGTGTAAGTTGAGAGTGTGGATTCTGACCAAACAATCAACAGTACACAATGGGGATGCTTTTCCCTGGAGACAGGGCTATGCCAGCCTCAGCTTTCCATTTCTAGGCACTTGGCTGTAGAAACCTACCTGGTGGTAAAGGCCCATCCTGGAAGCCACAATTCCACATTATGGTCGTCTCTCAGGAAAGGGAACTTGGCAAACCTAGTTTCCATGGTAACTGGGCTTCCAGATTTAATATTTCCTACTTAGGATTTTTAGTTTTGGGGTTGCTTTTTTCCCCCTTCACCTCCAAATGTGAAAGGAAATCCCTGCCAAAGAGATGATGGGAAGCTAAACAACCCCACTGAGTTCAAGGAGCTAGGAAGCAAGGGGATTTAAAGATCTCCAATTCAAAAAATCCTGGGGAGGGGGCAGCTAGGTGGCTCAGTGGATAGTGCACCAGCCCTGAAGTCAGGAGGACCTGAGTTCAAATCTGGTCTCAGACACTTAACATTCCCTAGCTGTGTGACCCTGCGCAAGTCACTTTGACCCCAATTGCCTCAGCAAAAAAAAAAAAAAAAGCAAAAAAAAAAATCCTGGGGAGAAATTGGCCTCTAAGATCAAGGACCTTAAATCTGTGATTGCAGGACACCCGTGGGGCCCCCTGCTTGGTTCCTTTGTTTGCACATTGTCATCAACTAATACTTCATTTAACTGTATCTCATGGAAGATTTAACATGAAGAGTCCTGCATTTCTGGAACCAGTGCATATGTTTAAGAGAATGAGAGACTGAGTGGTCGTATTCATAATGTGGATAGACCCTGACCCTGCCGGCTTTCCCCCAACCCTGACCCAATCCCTGACATGGTCATCCATCACACAAGATGTCAAAATAGACAGATCGCATTGTAGGGCTGGCAATGAGGGTGGGTGGTGGGGCAAGGCAAGTACAAAGACCATACAAGTACACATAAACATGAAAATTGAATGCTATTTCCTAAACCATCTTAGGATAGTTGTTCCATCCAGTTTTGCATCATCACTGAATGAGATAAAGCAATGAAGTTAAGTTGTAAAGATGAAATCCCCAAATACACACACACACACACACACACACACACACACACAATTTCCTCCAGAGCTGCTGTGCCAGCAGGGTAGCTTTAGAGGATTGAAAGCTGTAATGAAAATGGAGTACCCTAACTTTGCCAATTATCGCAAGAACGCTGCTTATCTCTCCTGTTAGCAGCTAAGATGCCTTAAGGGTTTAGATTAGAGGACAAACACATGGAAAGAGAGAAAAGTTATTAAATTCTAGACCTGACACTAGGAGTAGGGGAGGAACTTTTGATAAACAGAGGAGAAATAGATCATGTTCATCTCAGCCAATAGATCAAGTTGGTAAGAGCAGACATCACCACAATACACCTGAAACAACAAACAATGGAGGGAAAATTTTTTAAATGGTACATTCTACCAAACTTGCAAAAGGTCTTTTGAAAATATTACCCCACCCACAGGCAGTAAGCTCCTAAGTTGAAGTCCCTAATAATTAATTTCCTTGTGGCACACAGCTGCACGTGTGTGGTGCACATCATTTACTAAGAACGTGATAATAATCTATCAGTTCTCTGAGCTATAGAATGAGCCTATAGAGATAATTAGCTCAGGCACACAATGATAAACATGTCAAGATAGGAGAAACATTTCTTTCCTTAAATAAAAAATAAGGAGGTGATGGCAAATGATGTACCATGGTGGGTGAACAATATGCCCACCATAATCAATCTTCCATAATAAGCAGTTTCAAGATCTGAGTTCATCCATATGGAGCTATATGCATGAGAAGAAAACCAAAAAACATGAACTTAGGCATGCAATTTCAGTCATGTGATTCAGTCCTCTGTTTCCAGTTAGCACTGCAACTTATACAACTTTCTTTGGATTTTATCATTCCTAAAAGGGATTTTTCTTTTTTTTTTTTTTTACTTTAACATTTCTCTTTTGCTTCCACTGTTCTAATGACCTGTTCTTTCAAAACCACCAATAACATTATTATTTTCTCATTACTCATCCTTCTTGAACTTTCTGCAACTTTGAGCATTCCCAAAACTCTTTTGCTTGGATTTTCATGCTACTGTATTGCATTAGTTCCTTTCCTGCCTCTTTAACTGTTTTTAATTTGTCTCTTCAGGATTCACTCTTCTTTTTCTTGCCTCTTAATTGCAATTATTCCCTAAGATCCTATCCCCAAGCTTCTGTTTTTATGCCCCTTATTTGATAACCTACATCTCATCTACAACTATAACTCCAACTATTACCTCTCTACAGAGGATTCCCTTTATCTCCAAACATAATTTTATTCTGAACTTTAGTCCTACAAAGTCAGTACATAGGGCACTGAACTTAGAGTCACGAGTAGCTGGTTTTAAATCTTTAATCGAACACTTGCTAGATGATTAAGTCCCCTTGGAAAAGTCATTTAAACTTTCTATACTCCAATTTCCTATTCTATAAAAATGAAGAGGCTTGGATTTGATGGACAATCATAAAGGTCTCTTCTATTTTTAAATATTTGATATTATTTCCTTTTAAATGTATACCCAGAGACCAGAAAAATGTTTTGCAAATGAAATATCATGAAAATGTGTTTGGTCAATTTTCTGCTGGACACCTGATAGTACCGCAAACCTTAATATGCATAGCTTAAACTAAATTTATATTTATACCAAATCTGTGCTTTCACCTATTACTCTCCCATTACCCAGATTTAAAATTTCAGAGTTCTAAGTCTTTTCCCTCATAATCCATATCCCATAAAGTGTCAGTTCTAATTGATTCTACTTTCAAAATTTCTCTCCATTCTCATCATCACCATTCTTGTCCAAAACCTCATTACCTTTTGCCTGAATTGTTGCAGTAATCTAATCATCTTTCTATTCTTCAATCAAATCCCATATTAATCTTATTAAAACAGATGTAATCACATCAAACTCTTGGTCCAAAATCTCCAATATGTCTCATTATCTATCAAGTTAACTAAAAAAGCTTTATTTAATCTGGCCTTCAAGGATATTCAGTATATGAACAAACTTTCCTTTCTAATACTATGTCCTTCCATTCCCACCAAACTACTTGATTCACTGTGCCCCAAGTATACTCCAAGCTTTCAACTCTCTGCACTTTGGCTTAGTCAGTCCCTCCTTCCTTGGAAAATCCTACCTCCACATCTCCACTTATGAAAATTTTACTCATTTTCAGTGCATTGGTTTCTACCGTGAGATTTGAATGAGACTTCCAAAAAAGAATTTGACCAGACATACAATGCAAAGTTATAAACCTTTATTTGATGAGTTTATGGAAAGGCTGAGGAAAAAGTGTGGCTAGAGATTTGACTTTTGATTCAGGAAGACTGATACACACCTGCTGTGTAACTGAGCAATTCACTTAACCTCTCAGTTCCTCAAGCAGTTTTCTAAGTTGCAGAAGGCATTAATCTGAATTAGAAGACAGAATTCTCATTTGGAGCTCCCTATGCCAACTTTTTCAAGGGTCAGAAGGCTACTAGGGAGGAGCTAGCCAACTCCACAGAGCTAGTGATAGATTGAGAGTGGAATGGCACTTTATAGGAAGGAGCAGAGTTTCACTCAGGCTTACCCAATTTGTTGCTCTGATGTAACAAGTAGAGAGGTGCTATTTAGTAAGGTAACCTGGGACATCAGAGTCATGGCATGGAAGAATCCAGAAAAGGGAGGAAGTGCCAGGCTAGAGAAGAAAGAAATATCTCACAAAGAGATATTTTTCACAAAATAGACAAAATCCATCAAAGTATCAGTTCAGCTGTCATCTCCTCAAAGGACCTTTTCTTAACTTATTCTGCCCTTCCCCCTAACAGTAGGCAGTTTCTCACAGTCTGATAGCCTTTTCTTGGTAGTAATCCTATAGAAAAGATTCTTAAACTTTTTCCACTTGCTACTCTTTTCACCTAAGAAATTTTTATGCAATCCTGGGTATATGGGTATATAAAATAGGCATAGAAATCAAACACTTTCTGATTAAAAAAAATCATAAAGAACTTTATCCTAAAACAACTTTTGATATACATATAATTTTACCATTTATTAAAGACAAAAGCAAATTTGCATACTAATGAAATGAATGTGTTTATTTCTACATAAAGAATGAAATCTTGGTGAAATGTTTGAAATGCAGGACATAGAGCATCGGCAACATTTTTCAGAGTTGATCAATATTTTGATATTTCATAACCCTCACATTCAGTTACACAACCCCACATAATTTAACAAAACTTTTCCTATACCGCCAGCCATACCTTACCTATAGTTTTGGTAACTTCTGGACTTGTCTTCTTTTCTTAGATTTTAAGCTCCATGAGTACATCAATCATGTCTTATTTTTCTTTTTTAATCCCCTCAATGATTAGTATGGTACCTTGTACAGAGGTATTTGACACATATTTAACTAAATGAGATCAGAATGTTTTCCTTGATGTCTATCTTGGATGTCTCCTTTAAGAAAGGCCAATTTCTTATTGTTGAATATAATCAGAGTTATAATTCACACATGTGCATACACACACACACACATATATATATATATATAATTCATACAGTGTGTACAATTTTACAATTTTTATTAACAAAAAATCTTCCTCACACCACCCCTTAGAGATAAATAGTACAAATGTTATTGTCCCCATTTTACTTAATAAGAAGCTAAGACTTAGAAAGATGATATTAACTTGTCCAAAGTAGCATAGAAAGTATTAGAGTCAGACTTGACCCCAGGTTTTTGACTCCAAAATCAAAAGTAGAACATGGGCATTAAGAATCTTATGGATGTCTAATGCTAGGAGTTGTCATGCCTAGAATATACACTAATATAATGAAGGGTGCCACGGACATATGGGACAACTAGGAGTTCTAGGCTACAAGAAGTTGATCTCCACACTTTTTATACATGGGTATCACAAAATGGGTCTTTTCCACATTAATCTCATATAGAGAAAAATACAGTCTGGAGAAAGAATGATTAAAACTAGAGTTAGCATTTTTGTCATTTGTCTTCAGAATCTTATGAACTGGCCAAATGAGGAGGGCAAGTAGATGAATTCAAACTCCATGAAAACTACTTTATGTGCATTGCTCACTGCAATCATGTGGAAACACCTGTAAATCCATCCATACCTGAGTTCAGGAGATACAATTTTCCACAGAAAATAAGAAAGAATTCTTGCTGGGAACTAGCTTTTAATAATTTGTTTCTGTTTCCATGAAAAATGAACAATTTATAATGGCAAATAGCCACTTTGCAAGAGCTTCCTAATTGGTATCCCCATTTCCATACAACTTCCAAATTGATACTCTTAAAATAGATCTGGTTATATCATTCCCTGCTCAAAAATAATCTGTTGCTCCCTATTGCCTTTAGATTAAATATAAAATCCTCAGCTTGGCATTCACAGGTCCCAATAATCTACATTTCTTACCAGCTTTGCAAGTCTTACTTTATATTGCTCCCCTACAGGGATTCTCCATGCCAGTATGAACAGTCTTGTAGTTTTTCCAAACTCAAGGCATTCCATCTCCCGCCTCCATTGCCTTTGCATCAAGGTTCATCATATCTGAATTAATTTCACTTTCATCTCATAAAATCCTTAGCTTCTTTTAATGCAGAGCTCAGAAGACACCTCTTGCATGGGACCTTTTATGATTCACCCACTTATTAGCATTCTTTCCTTCTTAAAGTTAATTTGTATTATTTTGTGTTTACTTTATATTTAGGCTCCTTGAGGTCAGGAATAATTTCATCTGAATTTTGTATCTCAGTACCTTTTCTGTAATTCAGTTGAGTAATATTTCTTATAAAGTAATCAAAGTTCCCAAAACAAAAAGTTTACTCCACTGCAAGATTTGGGTAGGGACAGGTACTACACCTATGATTTCATTGGTAGAGAGAACTCCTAGGTAAGGAAATAGAGAACTATACAGCCCTAAGTGACATCCATACTCCATCACAATTGTCAGAGTTGGGGCTTGAACACAGATGTTTGTGAATTCATGACCAGCTCTTATCCCACCAAGTAAAAACATCATCAGATAGCCAAGAAATTTCTGAAAAACTGAGTTCAAGAAGGCTATGAGTAAGATATTTAAGATCAGGTTATACTATTTAAAGAAAGCAGCAAACATACCATGAAATATTTGTTGATTTAACCCAAAAGCTGACCTGACAGGTTCTCATAGGAGTCAAGCTTTGTTCCCCCATTCCTACTCTACCGGCCTCAGTAGTTTTAGACCATGGACAGCAGATCATTCCTGAGCTTGCTGTCTGAGCAGCTGCTATTGGGTAAAACTCACTCTGACTATCCTGCCTCTCCCATTTCTTTCCCCTAATCCTGACATGTTACTGTTGTTTATTAACCCACAGCAGTATCAGAGCAAAAGTTATTAGTCATGGTGAAGATAAAGACCTGCATTTTAGTATATTATATTTAAGTTTATTGCAGAAAGTGTTGTTAATTATAAGTGACATGTTATTTTTTTTCATTGAGTCTTCATAGAATCATTGAGTTGGAAGGGACTTTCAAAACACTGCTCTGATCCTTTCATTTTCCAGATGATGGGATTAAAGCCTTTCAAGATAAAGACACTAACTAGCCCAAGATCTCATAACTACCTAATTGCAGAACCCCAAATCGCTCCCTCTCTCTCTGTCTCTCTGTCTCTCTCTCTCTTTCTTTTTCTGTCTTTCTCTCTCTTTTTCTGTCTCTGTCTCTCTCTTTCTGTCTGTCTCTCTCTTTCTGTCTCTCTCCCTCCCTGTCTCTCTCCCTCCTACCCTCTCTCTCCTTAATAATAATAGCAGCATCTGTTACTTTATAATATACAGGGAATTTTCATATGTGTTATCTTATCCTCTCAATTCTGCTATAAAGTAGAAATAAATCTTAATATGTCAATTCTACAATGAGGAAAAGGAAAGTCAGAAAGATGAAGAGTATTTTACCAATACTATAAAGAGGCACAGAAAAAGCCTGAAACAAGTCTTTTAACTTCTGGAATAGTGCCCTTTACAATAACCCATATTCTTGAGAATTATACCTCTCTTAAGTTTAGTCATTACTTACTGAAAGCTGATAATGAGTCAATGTTCGTGGAGGTCCTGCAGCTACAAAGTTCATAGTTGGATATTGGTAATATCAACATTACTTCTAGGTCCCAACTTGAGACAGCCTTCTTTGGTGTTCATTAGTTGCCACCATTTCAATTCAATGCAAAAGATGTGAATTAAGCACCTACTATCTACAAAGTACTACATTAGGTTTCAAAGATACAAAGATCAATGCCACGAATTTTCTGCTTCTCCCATGCAGTTTACAATGAGGAAAGAGAAACATGGCATGTACACATATACATGATACAGGATAATATGTTACATAAGCAAAGAAGGGATCTAGATAAAATGTTTTAAAGAATACAAGGAAGGAGAGGTCATTTTCAGCTGGGATGATCAAGGATAGCTGCTTGGAGGCAGTGGCACCACAGGTGGTTCTTGAAGGAGAAGAATGATTTCAACATGTGAGGAGACACAGAGATAGTATGACTTTAAGATACTAGAACATTCATGGGTATATCTATTAAATTATAAGGTGGTAAATATCTTAAAAACCCATCCCAGTTCCAAAATCCAGCTGATACTTCTGATTAGGATTTCTCCTGGGATCACAGGCTTGGGAACAGTGAAGCATCCCACTAATGAGGCATGTAGGAGACACCTGGAATCCATTAGCCATTGGATGAGCTGCCATTACCACTGTCTACCTGGGGACCTTCCATCCTACATAAGTTGTGATTGAATCAAAATTTGGGGACAGCAGATGGAACCTTGTGTGTCTCAGAAACTGCTCTTCTTTCCCTTGGTTGATTTTTCTTGCATTCCTTGTCACTCTATCAACCATCTTTTGCTAGTGCTTAAGAAGTACTAACAACCATGGCTTCATCAGGAGAACAGACTTGATCAATTCCTCTAAGATTCTGAGGCTCACTTAATCAGAGCCAGGAGAAACTGAGCTTGAAGGCATCATAATCAATCATTCAGCCAAGAGAAAAACTGGGAAGCTAGGTCATGTCCACAGGCTGGATTGGAAGGCTAAGATTTGGAAGGAAGCAGATCCAACAATGTAAGGAGAAACATTGATCTAAATCTCATTGCCTAGATAAGGTCAAGAATTCAAGAGATAAGATGCAGATAACTACAAAGATATCATCTATATTTATACTGGGGTAGGATCCTATATCCTTGGGATAAAAGAGGATACTTAAAGACCTTAAATCTCTGGGTCATAGAATCACACATTTTAGGACTGGTTATTTAGTCCAAAATACTGTCCAGTACAAATTTCATCCAACCTCTATCACCAGCTATCCTTCACCCTACTTTGGTTCCCAAGTTTATCAGTGCATCCCTAGTCTACCTACTTTCCCAAAGTGTCCTGATGAATTTGAATAATTGAAACACAAATAAAACAACATACATTAGTTAGAAAAAATAAAAGGAAAGGAAAGATCTTTCTTGAAGTGATAAGTTGAAGCCCTGATAGCCATATCACCATTTAGATTTCACTATCTTTCAGGAAAGTGGGGAAACAAGATCTTTCTACCTTGTTTCTGCTTTTGAAACAACTCTTCCACTATATCTCTTCTCCTCAGTAATGATAATTTCATTAATTTCAAGCTTGAGAGACTTTAGAGGACATTTTACAGATGAGGTAACTGAAGTCTAACAACAATTCAAAGATCACACAGGTTTCATAGTAATGAATAGAGGCAGAATTCGAACCTAGGACTTTGCCTCCAGTTCAATGTATCATCTCAACCCAATTCATTTTCTAGGGTAGAGGTGGGGAACTTTTTTTGTTTTCTGCCAAAAGCCATTTGGATATTTATAACATCATTTATAAGCCATACAAAATTATCAAATTATAGAACTCAAGTAATGTTAGATTGTTATATCTAGCTTTCAGCTCATCATCACCTATGGTTGCCTGAGGAAATGATTTTTCAGGCCTTCTATGGCCTTCAGGCCAGACATTCCTCA
Source organism: Myrmecobius fasciatus (assembly GCA_023553655.1). Taxonomy (NCBI): domain Eukaryota; kingdom Metazoa; phylum Chordata; class Mammalia; order Dasyuromorphia; family Myrmecobiidae; genus Myrmecobius; species Myrmecobius fasciatus. The sequence continues at coordinate 197,889 of JAJPUD010003390.1, read as the reverse complement.
CCCCTGCTCTAGAGTCATAAAAATCTCCTCACTAGAATAGTTAGATATTCTCCTGCATTCTTTGTCATTCTATTAAATCATACCTCCTTTGTACCTAGAAACTAATAATAATAATCATGGCTTTATTAGAAGAACATGATTGATCACTTTCTCTGAGTTGCTATGATTGACATTTAAAAAAAAAAAGCTCTTTGAAGGTAGGAACTATTCCATTCATTTCCTCTGTACCTCCAAAGACTAGAAAAGTGCCTTGAACATTGTAGGTGGTAAACAAATGTCTATTGTGATGAATCTACAATTTATGAATTTAAAATGTGGGAAGGGAGGAGGAAGGCTAAAATAAAATCATCCTCCCATCAATCATCTCTCTACAATTTGATTAAGTGAGACATTACTTACTTGAAGAAAAAAAAAGACTTGGAAAGTTCACTGTCCCTTGTAAGTCTCTCCTCCACTGAGTATATGATTTACTGTCTATTATTATCTATTTCCATGACCAAAGCCATCAGATTCATTAGAATTTTAGGTGGCTGCTTAGTAGGTGAAGTGTGGAGAGAACACTTTCCAAAAAAAAGCATTCTTACCTTGGTGTCCACCACATCCTAGGACTAAAATTAGCACCAGTACTCATGGTAGTTTCATGGATGTATTCAGAAGGGAAGTGAAGCTGAGGCTGAAGAGAGACAGACCACAGGAGACCTGCCAAGTCTCTCTGCTGCTTCTTTTAGATTTGAGTATTTTACTGGCATACTGTTGTCCAGGGAAGAAGAGGAAGATATTATTTAACTTAGGTCTAGGGACAAAGGTATACATGAAGAATGAAGATACCAATTTCATTCCAAGCAGGGTTGGAACCAACAATTCTGGCAAGTAGTATGAAATAAGTTCTCAAATCAACTGTATAATTCATGGCATAACACTCATATATGAAATAAAGATGAGCATATCTGAAAGGGAAAGTAGACCCTGAGATACCTGGAAATTAATGTTGGCAAGGCACCCACCCCTGGCAGGTAGGCCTGTGGAGGAAATTACTTAGGGTACAGTCATTTGAGAGAAAGCAATAGAATTTCCTATATTGATTAATCATTCTTGCTAACTAAGGATTAAATTCTGTTGTTTCTGTATCTTGAAAGAAAGCACATGTTTTCACAAGGTAAATGTAACCTATTTTAAGCTGTATAATCTTCTAAAAATCACTATTTTAAATGTGTGTCCTCTAAATTTTATGTTCTGAAGTAAAATATTCGTCGTCCTACCCCGGTTATAACTGTGCTTCTGACATACTCAAAACACTTCACAAGAATTATCTAAGTCACTAAGTAGTAAAGGAGTGTGAGATAGTACAAAGACTATCAATTTTCCAAATAAAAGGTTCCCCTACTTCCTCACTGTAGGACTTTGAGATGCCAGCCTACATTTAGCTTCTTCTGGAAATTTAAGAAATACTTTGCAGACATCATCACGTTTGATTCTCACGATGAGCCTGTGAGACAGATATGATGACGATGATTCCGCATATTTCATCTAAGATAAGCATAAGACTAGAGATCAGGAGAATCCGTTTGTAACAGTCCACACATATTTAGGAGCAGCTAGGTGATACAGTGAATAGAGTACTGGATTCAGGAAGTCAGAATGATTCATCTTCATGAGGTCAAATCTGACCTCAGACAAGACAGTCTAAATCCTGGCCAAGTCACTTAACCCTGCGTGTCTCAGTTTCCTCAACTGTAAAATGAATTGGAGAAAAAAATGACAAACCACTACAGTATCTTTGCAAGAAAATTCTAAATGGGTCACAAAAGAGGTGACCAAACAACAAATATATTTAAGGTGATAAGGGTCCAAATTAGTATGGTGGCAGTAGGAATAAGAAGAAAGGGATAGATATCCATCTTCCTGACAAAAATATGATGATAAATTAATATGGGACTAAAAGAGAAGGAAAGTAAACATATCTCCCAAGTCTGAACGATCAGGAGAATAATAGTTGGAGGAAATAAGGAACTTCATGGGTTGTTGTTCTTGTTCTTGTCGTTTGTTCTTCTAGAAAAGGACCATGACATCATGGAGATGATGCTATGACATGCAAATGAATTAGATTTAAGTGAGGGATGGGCTGTGCAAAGTCACCTGTCTCACTTTCCTCTCCAGAGCCATCTGGATCCAGTGGCCAGATACAGATCAGGATGACTGGAGATGGCCCTCAATAGATTTAGAGCTAAAATAGACTTTAGAGGCTATCTAGTTCAGTCTACTCATTTCACAGATAAAGAAACTTAGATCGAAAGTTTCTCAAAGGTAGCAATGACCATAATTCAAATCCACATCTTCTGGCAACATATCCAGTATTCTCTTTACTGCACTGTGCCACCAGATTAGGGAAAGAAGGAAAATTCAAGATGTTGAGCTTATATATATAGCTATGTTCATTGAAGAAATGGCTATAAAGAATTAGCACTTTGGTGAGATACAATACTGTACCTCTAGATTTTTTTTTTTGCTTTTTTGCCGAGGCAATTGGGGCCAAGTGACCTGCCCAGGGTCACAAGCTAGGAAGTGTCTGAGACCAGACTTGAACCCAGGTCCTCCTGACTTCAGGGCTGGCGCTCCAACCACTGCGCCACCCAGCTGCCCCTAGATTTCTTTTTTTAATAAAACTTTTTATTTTCAAAATACATGCGAAGATAGTTTTCAACATTTACCTTTGCAAAAGCTTGTGTTTTAAATTTTCCCCCTTCTTTCCCCCATCCCCCTCCCCTAGACAGCAAGTAATCTAAATCAAACATGTGCAATTCTTCTAACATTTCCACATTTATCATGCTGCACAAGAAAAATTAGGACATTCAGATTTCTTAATCATCATCCTAGAGTACACAGCACATTCTTCCAATAAAATTATATTGATAATATAAAAAAATAAGAATGAAGAAAAAAGCATGAAAGAAGGAGGAGGAGGCAGGGAAGAAATCCAAAAAAGTGATAAAGGTATTATTCAAAGAGTTAGAAAGAAAACAAGGAAAATGAAGTATCACTGAAAACCAAGGAAGAAAGTTTCAAGAAGAGGATGATAAATTAGGCAAGGTGCCAAAGAGAATTCCAAGAGAATAAAAATGGAGAAAAGACCAATGATTTTGGTCAAAGGTCATCATTTTGTTATTGTTCAATTATTTCAGTCATGCCCAACTTTTTGTAACCTCTTTTAGGGCTTTTTCAGCAAAGATGCTGGAATGGTTTACCATTTCCTTTTTCAACTCATTTAATAGATAAGGAAACTGAGTCAAACAGAGTGAAGTGACTTGCCAAGTGTTGCACAGGTAGGAAGTATCTGAAGTTGCATTTGAACTCGGTGACTCCAGACCCAGTGCTCTATCTACTGCATCATCTAATTGCCTAAAAGGAGGTTATTGGAGACCTTAAAAAAGTGATTTCCAAAGAGTGACCAAAGTGAAAAGTAGGTGTCGATGTTAAAGATAGAATGAGCAAGGAAGAAACATCAGGGTTGGGACCTGAGAGAGATGCAATAGTTTTCCAAAATTCATTCAAGAAGAAGTTTCCGCAACTCATCCAAGGAAGTGAAAAGGAAGAGTGCAATAGGACAAAAGCTAGAGAAGATCAGCAGGGTTCAACTGGAGACTTTTCAAGGTAGAGAGATTTGCTTATTTGAAGGTCAAAGGCGAAGTCGCCAATGGAGAAGAAGAGACTGGAAATGTTGGAAAAGAGAGAGAAAATGGCAGAAGAGGGGAAGTCCCAAAGGAAAAATCAATTGGTCGAGGAGGACCCTGCCCACAAGAGCACATGCTCCTGGCAGGTTCATGCCTGTGGACATTCCCACTGGCTTGCTCTGCACTCAGTGCTAAGTAAAGAGTTAAGGCACATACAGCCCAGGCTATTCCACCTACCCATCGCTAAGGAGAGCTGGCAGTTCTCCATAGGCTGGGGGCTGCACAACAGATGTAAACTCTCTCATTAATTGTCTTGCATATGGTGAGATGACACTTCCCCTCCTGCTCCTGCCCCACTTCCCATCCTTCTCCTCCCCTCCAGACCTCTTAACTACCATCGCTCCCTCTCCTCAATACACACACACACACACACACACACACACACACACACACACACACACAAACACACACCTACCCACCCACAGAGCCCAGGCTGCAATGCTGCCGGAGGCTTCCCAATGCAAGGCTAATGGGTTGCTGCTCTGAGCAGGCAGAGAGGCTGGCTCAGCGTGTTCCCCCTCTAGAGGCTTGTGGTATCTCTCTCTCTCGGATGTGACAGGAACAGTCACAGACAAGGGGACTCATTATTTTCTCTTTCACTGCTCAGTGATCTCTGCTTTCACCTGGAATCCTCCAGGGAGAAGTCCTCAAGCCTGAAGGAGAGTGGAAGGGGAGGGCAGGTGGAAGGCAAGAGGAACCCAAATCTGTGCATCAGTCAGGGAGAGGGGAGATAAAAAGAAGCCAGAGGCTCGTGCTCGGCTTCCTAAACCCACCTCCCATTTCTTGAGTGCGTGTCCCATTGCTCTTAATGCATTAATGGCCTCCCCTTCCCAACAGGAGGGAGAAGAAGTTAAAAGGTGAAGGGAAGCTCATCTCTCTCCTACAGATATACAAAAACATAGATTTAGAGCCATTTCCTTCCCCAGTTCATGGTACAGATGAGGAAACTGAGGCAGATAAGATTAAGTGACTTGCTCAGGCCATGCAACTAGTGTCTGAAGCCAGGTTTGAAGTCCAGGAGATGAGTCTTCCTTCCTCCAGTCCTGACACTCTATCCACTGGGCCACCTACCTACATATTCCTGTCCCCCCACAACCCATGTTCCAGGGTTCGAAAATGGCCTCTGACTTGTCCATACCATCAGAGCTAACTGATTTTTGGGAGAAATGGCTGATAGACCAAGACTTCTTTCACATGAGCAATAGGTGAGTACTATGCCCACACCTTCACATGCTCTCTGACCCCATCCCTCAGTTTTAAGGTAGTGAGGATAAGCATTCTATTACCATCATTGAAAGGATGCCTTTTGGGGAACTCTTCACCTCAAAAGAGCTAGTGCTTTCTTCTCCCCCTAATTTTTTGCCCTGCTTGCTTGATTACTCCTGGTACTTATATGAAGCAGTGGGGCCCTGGATCCCACAAAGATTGCCCTTCAAGTAGGGGGAGGCTTTTCATAGAGGACAGGGAATTGATCATCCTGGGTGCCTATTCTTTGTCTTGATCACTAACAATATCTTTAATGTGTAAGTGCCTGTTCGGGGAAGGCAGAATATGGCCTTGTCACCCCAATTTTGTCTGAGCCTCCAGCCAATCTAAAGTCAGAGAAAGGTCAAAGAGAAAGAAGCTGAGGACATAAATTTGGGGAGCTGACATTATCCCTCTCTGGGCTTAAATCCAGCCGGCTTATCTAGGCTCTCATCTTGTTTGTCATTATAGCCCATAGCTTTGGAGAAGATGGTGATCACAAGAATAAACTAGGAATGATAAAGTCTAAGAGGAGGTGAGTCAGCTAATTCTTCCAGTTAACTGTTAAAGTCATCTGCCCTCCCCACCCTCCTCCTTTTCCTTTTCCCATCTTCCTTCTGTTCCTAATTTGGAAGCTTTGTGTAGAGCAGGCAGTTCAGTAGCTCAGTCAGCAGAGATTGCCATGCTCAGGAGTCTCCCCATGCTGAGCACTCTAGCTTCCCTAGGTTTTGAACTTGGATTAGACCATCAGAATTGAGCCTAAGCAGGACTTCAGTGGGTCTGCCAGCTCCTATTTAAGAGTAAGAATTGGTTTGGGTGGGGCAAGGGAAGAAGGCAGGGATAGATGTCAGGCAATCCCAAGGGTTTAGATCCAGAAACTGCTGACAGAGGTATAGGCTAATTTGGGGAAAGGAATAATGTTAGAGTTCTGGGCCCTTAGAGTTGGAAAGAACCTTAAAATTCACCTACCACAGGGATTCTTAACTTTTTTGTTTCATGGACATTTTTGACAGTCTATGGATTCCTTCTCAGAATAATGTTTTTAAATGCACAAAATGAAATAAAACATGTAAAGATTACAAAGGAAGTAAATTATATTGAAATAGTTATTAAACTATTTTAAAAACCTAGTTCATAGACCCTTCTCTGATTAATAACCTCTAATTCTAGACCAGTTTCCTCCATTTTTAGGTAAGATAATTGAGACTTAGAGAGGTCATGTGTTTCCCCAGTTCCTAAATTCTAATGTGGCAGAGTTGAAATTTATACCTAAGGTCATCTGACTTTTAGTCAAGTTTTTTTAAACCTACATTACACTGCCTGCCCTGACACAAAACCATGGAGAAGACAGAATTTGGAACCTGAGTATGAGCCAAAATGTTTCATTTGACATGATGAAAGCCTCCTTGAAGCAAGAAACACTCCAAAATGAGCCTGAGCCTTCAGCAGCAGCAGCAGCAGCAGCAGCAGCAGCAGCAGCAGCAGCAGCAGCAGCAGCAGCA
>JAJPUD010003390.1:134948-177280 GCA_023553655.1 Myrmecobius fasciatus | reverse complement strand
TAACATTTTCATGATCTCTACTGACATTTGTTTGCATTGTGTTGCCTTTCTCTGATTCTTTTTTTTTCTTGTAGATAGGATTATTCTTGCATAACTTCTCAAGCATTTCAACATTATTAGCATATAGTGGACTTCCTGCCATCTAGGGGAGGGGAGGGGACTGGGGGTAAATTTTGTAATGGAAAGCTTTGTAAAGATCAATGTTGGGGAACTACCCATACATATGTTATACAAATAAAAAGCTTTAACAAAAAAAAAAAAAACTATGTTGCAGAGCTCATAATCTTCAACTGCCAAAGTAGTTTGTAACATCAAAAAATGTTAAGAATATTTGTTCAATATTCCCTTAGGGCAATAAAACTGTGTATACCCTTTGAGCCAACAATACCACTATTAGGTCTGTATCCCAAAGAAATCGTAAAAGGGGAAAAGGATCCACACATACAAACATTCAGAGCAACTCTCTTTGGGGTAACAAAAAAATTGGAAATCGAGGGGATGCCTATCAGCAGCAGAATATGAATGTCATGCAATAGTATTTTTCCATAAGAAATGATGAGCAGGCGGATTTCAGAAAAGTCTGAAAAAATTTATATGAACTGATACTGAGTGAAGAGGAGGGAAATGATGTCTGTTCAAGAGGCTGTAAGGAGCCACTGGAATTTGAGCGATTTTTGTTTTTGTTTTTGATTGTTTGTTTGTTTTTTGAGTTAGGGGACTGATACAGCTGAAGTGCTTAAGGAAAATCACATTGGTAGTTACATGAAAAATATAGCCTGAAATAAGAGACTTAAAAAAGGGAACCACTTAAGTGGCAAGTACCATAATCTGAACAAGAGGTGCTGAGGTCTTGAAGAAATGTGGTAGCCATATTAGTAGAGAGAAGGAGCCAGATTCAAGAGATGCTAAACTGACAGAAATGGCAATATTTGGCAACCAAATGGATATGAAGAGTGTGGTTGAGTGAGGAGTCAAGGGTGACTGTGAGCCTGGATGAGTTAAAAGATGATGGTACCTTGGTCAGAAATAGGGAAGTGTAGAATAGGGAAATATTCAAAGAAAAAAAAACCTTTTTTTTTTTTTAAATAAATGGTACTGAAGACAACAATAATATTTGAGATCTGGGGAACATATCACTGCTAATGGGGAGCAAATCACTGCTAATGAAGCTAATGGAGTTGCAAACTAATGGTTAATTTTATAGGAGCAGGAATAGAGAAGGAAAGGTGTAGGCAAGGAGTATCTTAAGAGCTGACTTTATAATGTTGGAAATAGAAGCTATGAATGACTTAATGGATAGATTCCCATCCCTAACCACTATAATTATTTGTTGTGGGATATCAAGCAATAGTTTCTTCCTTATCCCCAACTTATAACTGGTCTAGCTTGTTTTCTAGTGGCTATCAACAGAACTGGTGTCCGGTGTCCATTATCCAGTGGTCAAAAGCAAATAGGCTTCCCCAAGCTTGCTAGAGTGTATCTCCATAGTGGGGAAAAAAGCTTAAGTCCCAGTTAATTAGAATGTAATTAAATTGGGGCTTCCCAGCAGACGCCCCTTTGCTCTCATCATCTGCTTGACATTCTGTGTGGTGCCCTGGAACAGACGGTGACACCTCAGCTGAGATACCTTTGGGTGGGGAGGGCCTGATCTGCTCCTATTTAGAGATATGCATTAATATACCATGGTGATTAGGCAAAATAGTGGCAGAGGAAAACAGGCAGATAAGGTGCTAGGCTGCCTCTGGAGCAGAAGAGGAAGTAAGGAAGGGGTGATAGCAATAGCTACCTAATGCAACATTTAAAGTGTTAGGTCACAAATACAGGAATACATGGGATTGAAGGAATAATGGAAGATGAAAAATGGAAGGAATCTGAAAAAAGACACTTCAAAAGGATATGTTTGCTACAAGATATGCATTTTTCTCAGCTTTGTATCAAATCCTCTTCACAAACTGTATTGTATGTACTATACATACATTTATAGCTATCTTGTATTTATTTGTATCTCTTGCATATCTTGTGTAACCCTGTCAGGGCAGTAGTGAATCACAGTAACCCAGGATTTCAAAGTTGGAAAGGATCTCAAAAGCCAACTAGTGCAATATTTATCCCCCAAATACTCAATGAAGAGGAAGACCACTTGCCTGCCAAAGCAGCCCATTCTACTTTCGGATAAAGGCCATCTGCTGAGGAATTAGGAAATTCCTTCCTTTAATTAGGAAGTGTTTCCTGTCATCAAGCTTAAATTAACCTCTTTGCAAATTTCATCTATGGCTTCTCATTCATCTTCCTGACATAAAATAGAATAAATCTAAACCTTCTATTTGACAGACCGTCCCATATTTGAAGAGACCTATCATGTCCTGGGTCTTCAGTCCTCAGATGGCATGAATTTAGGGTGAAAGGATCATAGATAGAGAACTGAGAGAGATCTTAGAAGCTATCTAATCCAACCCTCTCATTTTACAAATGTTCAACTAAAATTTAGAGAGGAACAGTTTCTTCTCCAGTTTCACATTGATGGATAACTGAAAAGTCAAAATATGAAGCCAGATCCTCTGGTCTCCAAATTCCTTGTACAGTCTACATGCTAAATGTCTCTGCTATTCTGATTTCTGTCCTCTGGCAATCAAGCTTATCAATATTCTCCCTGAAATATGATTTCAGATGTAATCTTTTCAGGCCAGAGAATAGCAGGATTATCACCAGTTTAAACCCTATATTTCTTTTAATACATCCTAAAATGGCTTTGTAGTTGTTGTTGCTGCTGCTGCTGCTGCAGCTGTTATATACTTTGTTCTCCAAAAGGACCAGACATCAAGGAGGGAATGCCATGACATGCAAGTGAATTGGATTTAAGGAAGGGATGGCTGGGCAAGGTCCCCTGCCTCACTTTTCCCTCCAGAGTCATCTGGGTCCAAGCAAGATATAGATCAGGGCAACTGGAGATAGCCCTGGATGACATGGGAGACAGTTTTCAAGTCTCAGTCTGACTGAGGCAGCACCATTCAGTGAAGTTTGACTTTGGGCAAGTATTTAATTTCTCTCAGCTTCAGCTTCTTTATCTGTAAAATGGAGATAATAAAAAGACCTACCATCTAGGGTTGTTGTGACATTCAGATGAAATAACAGATGTAAAGTGTTTTGTAAACCTTAAGATACTATATGAATATTAGATATCATTATTGTACCTCTTTTGCTTTAGTCTTTTAGACAGTTCCAAAATTTTCTATCATCATCTAGTCTATTAGTACTCAAAATATGATCTGAGGACCCTTGACAGGCCTGGAGACAGTTTCAGGGGATCTGCAAGGTCAAAACAATTTTCATAATAATACTAAGACATCATTTGACTTAATACACTCTTCCCTTTTCAATTTCATGTCTCTGAGTAAGGCTTTCTTCACACATTTCAGGCAAAGCAGAGATGAAATTTCAGGTTTCTTCCATGAAACCAAATATTAATGAAATATACAAAAATATGTAAATCAAGACCATTATAACTAAATGCTTTCTTAAAATATAGGATTTCTTGGCAAAAAAGGTATATTTATGTTAACATGAAATGGGTTTATTACTATTGTTTTTAATGAATTAATAAGAATATTTTAATGTATTTTTATTTCTAATATAGTAAATATTGATAAATGTCAAACATATAAATAAAGGTTTTGGAGTCCTTAATAATTTTAAGTGTTTAAAAGGTTTCTGAGATTAAAATACTTAACTATTGATCTAGTCCATATCTCTCCATCTTTTTTTGTAGGAGTGTAGAGGAGTAACATTAGAGAACTTATTAATTTTTTGGTAAAAAAAATTTTTGATAAATCTTAGCTTCAGCATTCTCCTACTGTTCAAGTTTAACAACTCCTTCACAAGTAGGAAAAATACAAGTTACATTGAATCACTATGATCATTGCTTCTTTTCTTCTTATTCTTTCAACATTTCTTTTGTATTTTTTCCTGGAACTAAAGACAAACTCATTTTCTCACAAATGCCAATTCTATTTCCCCCTCCCCTTTTTTTGGAAAATTTTTGAAAATTTTCATTCTCCAACTCTAGGGTGTTTTCCTTATTCTCCATGATCTTTCAAACACTACTGATATGCAATGATTCATAGTTCTATTCTCTAGATTAAAGAACTCAAATCAGTTCAAATTTCATCTTCAAGCCCAATAGAGATGAACCTGCTTCCCAAATAGTTCAAAACATTTGCTTTAATTAGTTAAGCATGCCAACTAACAAAGCTTGTTCTGTTTCTTACATATTACAAATCAGTAAGTTAGATATTTTAACATATTACTACAGATCTGTTATTAGCCTATAAGATAGATACCTAAGAATATATAGTAATATATAGTCATATATAGAATATATGTATGCCTCAGAATACATAGTCATAACAATTGTGATTGGTTATTGTTCTTTTTCCCCCCTACTAGAGTTGAGGGGAGAAAAGTGTAGGGATAAGCTTTTATCTAAATATTTCTTTTTATTTAATATTCCATGGTTTATTTCATAGGTGAATAACAATAATTATCATCTCTCTCATAGGAATAGAGGCAGTATGGTTTCATGGTTAGAGAGCTGCTGTCAGAGCTAAGAAGATCAGGCTTAAGTCCCTCCTATAACAAAAACTGATCATGTATAGGCTTTGAAGTGGTTTGAAACTTTCAAAGACCGAAGGAGAATTGCTTTATCCAGGGTCACCATAAAAAATTAGCACCTTTTAAAATTATTCTTTTCTAATAATAGGTATATTACTTGGCTTTATGCTGTCAAAACTTAAAAAGAGGGCTTCTTGGGGCAGCTAGGTGGTGCAGTGGATAGAGCACCAGCCCTGAAGTCAGGAGGACCTGAGTTCAAATCTGGTCTTAGACACTTAACATTCCCTAACTGTGTGACCCTGGGCAAGTCACTTAACCCCAAGTGCCTCAGCAAAAAAAGGGGGTAGAGGCTTCTTAGAATTCCAGTCTAAGTAAGCCCATTTCCTTTTTCCCCCTACTTTTATTTTTATTTAAGATATTTGTACTATTTTGTTGTTCATTTTATGATAAGATATTTTGTAGTGAAGATTGTGAGCCCTCTTAGACCTTCCCAGCTCTTCAGTTTCAGTTCTTATTTCATCTGGTCTGGCTAAGGAGGGACTGACACTTTGTGATAGCTCTTCCATGATTAGTTACATATTGTGGTGTGACCTGAAATTGAAACTCTTGCTTATAACTGGAGAGATGTTTCTAGTTTTGTGTCGATAACAGAGCTGTAGTGGCTGCAGTCCGTTTCATGCACGCTTGTGGTTTCTCTGCTTTATTGTCAGCACCCTCTGCAAGGAAACATTGCCAACAAGTGTAGTTGCGGTAACTTTTTGGCAGTACCCACATCCAAAGGAAAATGACTCACTTCATTCTCTGGGTCAAACTGATCATCAGGATGGTTTTAAGAAGAGCTGGTCCATAGCTTTGTTCTTCCCTATTCTTAGATTTATGGGAGTCATCTCACTGAGCTGGCTGCGGTTCTTAACCAACAATAGTCTTACCAGAGCCAAAATAGCCAGTGGTTCAGGGTTCCTGCCAGACCCTCACAACTGCCAGAGAGGTCTCAATGAGTGCAGAGTCCCTGCTGTATATCACCCTAGATAACATTACATTAATTTTCTATTGCCCTCACTCTCTCCTCCACCACCTTGAGGATCATTGTTGTTTCACTGTTATTATTACCATTCTCATTCTGAACCTCAAGATCTGATTGAAGGACTTAGGGATTAGCCTCTTAATTCCTTTCAAAGTCTTCTTTTATAGAGGGCAGGAATTGATTGAACTTTCAAATCAATCTACTTTCCATCTACTATCCTGCTTGTAATTCCACAGAAAAAGATGCTCCTGTAGCAATTATCCCTGACACCTTATTTTTCCCCACCCTTTCCAACTTCCTTTTATGTTTTGTTTTCCCCCATTAGATTGTAAGCTCCTTGGGGACAGAATTATCTTCTTTCCTTTCTTTCTTTCTCTCTTTCTTTCTTTTGTATTCCTAGTACTTAGCACAGTGCCTGGCACATAACAGACAATAAATTTTTATTAAGTGGAAAATCATCATCATTATTCACTATTATTATTATCATACCATTACAAGGAGTAATAGTCACCATGGCTTATTGAACAGAGGATTGACCTCACTTCTCAGTGCCTTCAATCAACTTGTTAAGGATATGTGTTGGTGAGAAATTACTGGCCTACATGCACTAAAGAGATTTCTGCACTAGGAATTCCATACCAAAGAAATCATGGATCCAAACCAAATTAAAATAAATATCATCATCAAATGTGTGTGTGCATGTGTGTGTGTACGTAATAGAAAACGATTCTTTCCTTTTCTCTGAAATTCTTCATGAAAATAGACAAATGCTTCTAAACATAACTATTATTGTATTCATGGTGCTGACTAATCCTGAGGAATGGCTCAATAGCTACTTTTTCCTGCAAGGAACATAAGACATTTTCACTTCCACATCTTATATATATATCTTATCTTATCCACATCTTATCTTATATATCATGCCCATATCCCCACATGCATATGGAAGGCCAAAGATAGGAAGGTGGAGGCTTATCAAAAACTTCCCGAGTCCCCAGGCTACCTCTGTTATATAAAATCCCTCTGTTTCATAGTTTTTCATTCTTTTTGAGAAGTGGGGATGAATTAAAGCATTCCTAAGAATGGAAAAATATATTACAGGCAACCTCCTCACACACAAACTAGCAAATTAGAAGTATGCTCCAGCAAAGTAATGCACTCATTTCTGATTCTTTTTTAGTCTAAGGTGGGTTCCTATAGCTCCAGTTTTCCTGGTCTGGGGATTTCTACAACATCTTGCAAGGATCTTTGCCGCCCGTATCAGACTTCTACAGTATCTCATTGAGCCTAAAACTTGCCCACCAAGTTAATTCCCAGCTGGTTTGGTGGAACAGACATAAAAAACACGGATCTTAATCCTAGCTCAGCAACATAAGACCAGTATGACATTTAGCCTCAATTTCCTTTGTTAAGTGAGGGAATTGGACTAAGTGACCTCTTGTGTCTCTTCTCTCCCTAAATCTATAATCCTAGGATCCTTCATCCCCCTAGTTGAGTATAATGTGTCACTCTCTCACTAAAAAGTAGAAGGGTTGAGTTTTTGCAAAAGGTCAAGGGAGATTTACTTCACAGGCATTTGTGAAGTCAAATTAAATCTTTTCAAAGATTCAACTGTTTCTTTCCCAAATTCACCAGTGTTTCTTACTTACTGTTGCTGCAAACAGCAGCTAATGTGTCTCTGAAACTAATGAGGGCTAACACCCGTAATTCATCTGGGAGGGAGGCAGCTTTCCCAAGTTATGCACTCATAGCAGTTATACTATCCCAATGCAACCCATTATGGCATCATTAGCAAGAAAATAGCATTCTAGGTATTAATAATTATAATAATTTTATAATAAACCTGTTTTACAAAATGAAAAATCTCTCCATAGATCATATTGAGGGTGCCACTTGGCCGGAACTGGTTGACTACTGGCATGAATAAAATGTCTTGAATGGATGCCAGCCCTAAACATCCTTCCCTTGGCCACACCTGATGACGGAAGCTTCTCTTTCTTCAAATGCAGATTTATCGTCCTTCATGGGCCTAAAGTCATCTCATGATTTATAGTTTTTAAAGCTTTCTCTGTTGGAATAACTTAAGTCTCAGAAGTGGGAAAAAAAGCTGTATCCTTTTAACTAGGATTTCCTACCAAGATGCATAGATCCTAGTTAAAAGAAGCATCTTCGATTATGTTGCCAGAGGAGAACAGTGAAGATTCAATTCATTGCAACCATATTCACTGAGAACCTACTATGCATTATAATGAAGGATCTGAGGAATATAACCGATTAGGAATAGTTAAAGGAAATGAAAACGTCCAAAACATAAATAATTGCATTCTTAAAATAAAAGTAACATATAAAATATCATGAATATAATGGAAATATCATGTTTTAATGTATAGAAAGCCAATCTCAAAGCCAAGAAGACATGGGTACAAACTCTGCCTTTGGCACATACTAGCTATGTGACTTTAGTAAAGTCATTTAATAACATACTATTTCCCATCCCTATTCCTTCAATATAACAAATCCAAATAAAGATCAAGATGTCTTTAGTAGCTACTACATACAAGATGAGAAACAGCATGACATAGTGTGTGGAAGACTAGCATTAGAGACCCAAAGATCTGAGTTAAAGTCCTCTTTCTGGCACATATTGGCTTCATGATCATAGACTAGACCTTTAATCTCTCAATTCTCCAGGCAATTTTAAGTCCAGATAAATTGCCCATCTGACTAGTACTTCTCAAGATCCAGATCTGTGCCTTTCTTTACCTCAACAAAAAAGGAAGATCTTCTGATAGACACTAACAATACAGAAATAATATGAAAAGATACTGTGTATAGTAGCTTTTATAAACAAAGATGTCATTATTGATCCTATGTCAACAAGGTATGTACTGTGAGCTACTTTTCTAGTTCATGAGAATGAGTTTGTCCCCCTGAGGACAACTAGTTTATTTGCATAAAAACTGGGTAAAATTAACAATATATATTGTGGATGTGATAAAGATTTTATCCGTATCTTTGGGCCTAGTAACAACAGTCTAACCAAACAAGTTAATTGCCCAAAACCAAGCAATAGAACAATTTCAGCAACTCTTCACATTGGAGCATAGAAATGGGCTTACCATGAAGGGGTAAGTATTAAACAAGGGAGGAAAGAAAGAATACAAATATTTTTAAGGCAATCTTAAGGAGAGAGAGTTTAGTGATGGACTCCTTTCTTAGGAGTCTTTAAAGCCAAAGCAAATACCCATCTATTATGGGTCAGTTGGGTTCTCCTTCTCAGAAGTAAGGATATGGACTACACAAAATCTCTGACACCAAAAACCACCTTCTCTTGGTAGGAGAGATCATAGTTGGAGGCATTTGTTGGACCAGAGTGTCCCATTCTCCTTCAGCACTGTGGGTCCCAGAGCAGATGTCTGCAGAAGGCACAGATGGTATGCTACGAGGAAGGAAGTAGCAGTAAACAGCAGCTTCCTCATGGAGGTGATAATGATATACTTTCCAAAGCAGTATTCCATGACAGCTGGCTCTGACTGCCAATCCAGTGCAGCTCAAAGGATGTCTTTACAAGTGACAGGACCAGCTGAAGTCTGCTGTCCCCAACCTCTCTCCTCTCCTGAATCAGATCTTGTTCCTGCTGTGTAACTTGACCTTTCCAGAATGAATTTGGTATAACTCAAATTTCTCTGATTCTTCCCCAGACCCTGGTGGTTTCTGCCTTATCTTGGATTCTCTGAATTTGCTCTGACAGAACTTGTTTCTCATCATTAAAGCTTGGTTCAACAATTTCAGTGGGGGAATGATGTTCAACATGGAGGTGTTGACTTGATTCCTAATTTTGGTGCCAGCCATAATGTAACAGAAAGAATGCTTGGTTTGGAGTCGGAGCATGAGTATTCAAATCACAGAAAAAAAAACTCAGTGCTTCTCTGGGCCTCAGTTTCCTCATCTGCAAAATGAGAGTATTGTCATATTTGATACCATGACTGTCTAGCTTTCAACATTCCACAATCTTAAACTCTAAAGTCAAAAATCTTAGCCTTGCTTTTTATTATTTGTATGATCTGAAAGTAAGTCATTTAACATTTCAATTTACTCATCTGGAAAATGAGAACTGAATGATCTCTGCCTTACAACTTGAAATCCTAGGATTCCCCCTCCTTCATTTCTCCACCCCAATCTTAATTCATTGTTCCTGTCACACATACACAAACACACACATACACACACACATTCTGGAACAAGAGAATTGGGAGTCCACTATGCCAAGAGGAAGTGATACTGTAACACTGATTCAATTTAACTCAATGATCAATTAGTGAGCACCTTATATGTACAGAGCATTATTCTCAGTGAAGGGACAAACAAAACTTAAATAAGAAATAGTTCTGCCCTCCTGAAGTTTTATAGTTTGGGTGCGTAGAGGGGGAAGAGCAGGAAAGATAAATATACAGAATTGGCTACAAATTTCAAAGTGTGATAAAAATGTCACCTAGTTGAGGGCCTATGAATATGAAACACTGAATTAATGCTGGACATCATTGATGTGTTATTTATTTTTGTGAATGTGCTCTGTGTGTGTGTGTGTGTGTGTGTGTGTGTGTGTGTGTGTCTGGCTCTCTCTCTCTGGCTCTGGATCTCTGTCTCTGTCTCTGTCTTTGTCTATCTCGTTGCCTCCCTGTCTCTGTCTCTGTCTCTATATTCCCTCGGTGTATGTGTCTTTGTCTCTCTGTGTCTTTCTTTTTCCTATGTGTGTCTCTCTCTGTGTCTGTTTCTTTGTCCCTGTCTCTCTTTGTCTCTTTATGCTTTTTCTCTTGGTCTCTCTCTGTCTCTGTCTCTTCTCTCTCTCTTTCTGTGTCTTTCTCCCTGCCTCTCTTCCTCCCTCCCTCTCCTTTTCTGTCTCCCTCTCCATTTCTCTCTCTGTCCCTCCCACCCTCTCTCTCCATCTCTCCCTTTACCTCTTCCTCTCCCTGTCTCTGTCTCTCTTTATGTGTGTCTGTCTCTCTCTCTCTTTCCCTATCTCTGTTTCTCTCTGTGTCTCTGTCTCTCTGTCTCTGTCTGTCTGTCTCTTTCTCTCACACACATACACACACTCACACTAGCAAAGAGAAAACTTTGGGAAATTAATGTGAGGACAAAGCAAAGATATAAATACCTTTAAAGAAAAGTGAGCTATTAATAAAAATTTTGTTGATGATAAAAGTGATCACTTTCATCCTTCGAAAGTTAAAGGAAAAAACAAAGATTAATTCTAGTCTGGATTTGATTCTGGACAACAGAGAGGAACTGTTTGTTGAGGTGGAAATGAAGGAAACCTATTAGAAATAGAAGGGAGGGGGTTGTCAGCAAATGACTGCTCCATCTTAGCATTTAACCAAGCATAGCTTGACCCACACTCTTGATTTGGAGAGAGCTGATTTCAAACAGTTTAGAAAAAGAATAGATAAAATCTTATGAACTAAAATTCTGCAGGGTAAGTCAGGCCAGGAGGCCTTCAAGAGTGAAATTCTGAAGTCACACAAAAAGAAACAATTCTGACATGGAAAATAACAGGAGTTGTCTAAAGACACAGATGTGGAGGTACAGGGAACTCACCAACTAACATTTTTAAAACACATCTACAGAAGATGGAAGCTGGGGCAGTGACAATGAATACAAAAGCCTGCCATGGTCTTTAAGAATGGTGTCAAGAGTCCTAAAGCTCAGAATAAGCTGAGACTGGGAAAGCTAAGGACAATTTTTTAAAATGGTTTTTAAGCTATATCAGGGAAAAGAGTGTAATCAAAGGCATAGGAGAACTGTTCAGAGGTATGAGATAGAATGATGCTAACTGATGAGAGAGAGATAGCAAAGTTGTTCAATACTAATTTTGCTTCTGTGTGTCTCTCAAGGAGAATGATTTTTGGCTTGGAAAAGACAGAACAAAAATGGTCAATGAGAATTATCTGGTGATTATCTGGATCACCTAATCCATCCTGGGGGGTGGATTGGTAGATGTGATTGCTGAGCAAGTGATCACTGAAAGGCTCTGGAGCACAGAAAAGGAAAGAGAATGGAGCCTTCAAAGTACATGACAATAAGATTGACTTCCACTCTTTATGACTCTATTTGGGGTTTTCTTGGCAAAGATACTAGACTAGTTCACCATTTCCCTCTCCATCTCATTTTTACAGATGAGAAACTGAGGCAAATGAGGTAAAATGGTTTACCCAGAAATAGTCACACAATAAGTAAGTGTCTAAAGTTAGATTTGAACTTAGAAAAATAAGACTTTCTGACCCCAAGCTCAAAGCTCTATCCACTGTGCTATCTAACTAACAGAGTAAGGTGCTAGGACACATTATTGAAGGAATGATTAGCAAATATCAAGAAAATAATCCACAAAGTATGACTTTATCAAGAACAGACCATGTCAGTATTATTTCCTTTATTGATAGGGTTAGTAAACTGATTCTTTTCAAACCTAAATTAATGATATTATAAGGACTGGATATGAATTTTTATCTTTTCCTTTAAAAAGCATTTTTTGATATCTTTTGTTTTGTTTTACTGTCACTTCAATATTCACCATTTCTCCCTTCCTACTCAGATTCATTTCTCATGAAAAGGAATAAAAAAGGGAGAAAAAAAATAGTTCAGGAACATTGACCAATACACCAAATAAATTTGACAAATATAACCAAAAAGGTAACACAGAAGGGACAAGGTCTGACTGACATTTCATAGCCAAAGTCCCCTGGATCTTGCACAAGCTCCTTTGCTTTATCTTTACACAAAGACACCATTATACAATAACTCCATGGGAAAACTAAGAATTATTCTTTTAGAATCACCCTAGTTCAAGTCAGTTATCAAAAGATATAAACAAACTTCTTTCAAAAGAGGAATTATAAACTATATATGGACATATAAAAACATTCTCTAAATAACTAATAGAAAAAGTAATGCAAGCTAAAATAAGGCTAATGTTTCACCTCATTGTGTGAACTGATAAAACTGACCAAAAATATTAAGACTAAATATTGGATTGGATTGGATTGGGATGAAGGAATACTGATGTACTGTTATTGGAGTAGTGAGGTGGTCCAAAAATTGACTTGAAACTAAGAATTATGCAAAGTAATTAAAATATCCTTATCCCATTATTCAGCATATTCTTCAGGAAAGCCAAAGACAGAAACAAAAGTTCAATCACTAAGCATCAAAAGTTTAAAAATAGCATATTTTGTGGTAGCAAAGAACTGGAAAGAAAGTAGATGTTCACCAATTAAGAATGGCTGAAAAAATTACACGGTATGATTGGGCAGCAAAAAATAATGGGTGTGAAGAGCTATGTATTCATTTTGATAAAAAACATGATGAATTTGAAAGAAACATGGAAAGATTTGTATGAAGTTAAGCAGTGAGACATAATCAGAACCTCAAGAATAATATAGAAAACTAGAACAATTGAAGGGGATGTGGAAAAACTGGGACACATACATTGTTGGTGGATTTGTGGAATGATCCAACTATTCTGGGAAATAATTTGGAACTATGCCCAGTAGACTATAAAGCTCTGCATATCCTTTGATCCAGCAGTGTCTCTGTTGGGTCTATATCCTAAAGAAATCATAAAAGAGGGGAAAAGACCCACATGTGAAAAAATGTTTGTTACAGCTCTTTTTGTGGTGACAAAGAATTGGAAAATGAATGAATGCCCATCAATTGGGGAATAGCTGAATAAGTTATGGTATATGAATGTAACAGGATATTATTATTCTTTAAGAAATGATGGATAGGCTGATTTCAAAAAAAGCTTAAAAAGATTTACATAAACTGATGTTGAGTGATTTGTGCACAGTAACAACAAAATTATGTGATGATCTACTATGATAGTCTTAGTTCTTCTCAGCAATGTGGTGATACTAAATAATTTCAATAGGCTTCAGGTAGAAAGTATCATCAGCATCCAGAACAAGAAAAATGGAGATGATGCAGATCTAAGTCTACTATTTTGCCTTTTTTCTTTCTCATGTTTTTTTTCTCTTTTAGTCTGATTTCTACTTCACAATATGACAAAAATGGAAATATGTTTGAGATTATTGTACATGTATAACCTATATCAGATTGCTTGCTGGCTTGGAGAGTAATTGTGTAAGGGAGGGAGGGAGAAAAAATTTGGAACTCAAAATCTTACAAAAATTAATCTATACATGTAATTAGAAAAATAAAATACTTTTTAGGAGGAAAAGAAAACTACAACAATGTAAATGAAAACATCACTGAATAATTGAAAAAAACAATGAAGTTTTCAGAGAACAGATAATGAGTATCTCCTGCAAAAAAGAAAGGTGGGAAAGTGCAAGGAGACTACCATGTATATTATCAGACACTAACTTTGTATCTTGTGGGAGAGAGATAAATGGTAGAAAGACTAAGGGAATTAATCAAACATATTTTTATAAAAGTAAATCTGGTCCTGGTCAGCACAATGTCAGTCTTACTTCTTCCAACATGAGGTGCTGACTAATTCTCATCGTGGTCACTAAGTCTCACTCTTTAACATCATTGGAGATAATTTGGAAAGTTTTAGCAAACATTTTTAAAAATTATGTATCTTAGCTACCATTAGAAGGATCAACAAGTTACTCCTATGAATGCCATCTAGAAGTGATACTAGGAGAGAAACACTTACCTGGCAGCTACCCTGAGACTCAGAATATTTGAAATGGTATCCTATTAAAGTCATCCCAGAGCAACCAGAGAAGTCACTTCCTGAGGAGAATAATAACTTCCCACCATGAAAACTAGTAGGATTTGAGACCCAGAAATCCTGGTTATGAGCTCAAGCCAATTACAGAGACATAAATTGTAAACAACCTGAATGCAAGGAATAGAATAATAGAGAAGTATGGATGTATATTTCTCTGTGTGTATGTCAATTATAGTGTACAGATAAGTCTGGTTAAAAATAACATGTGATTCCCACAAGCAGTAGGGGAAGAAAGAGAAGAAAGAAATGTTAAACAAAATAAGTAGGAAACAGAAAAGAAAGGAAAACACACCACTTTATCCCCACAGGTACTTTGAAAAGTCAGTGCCCTTAGTCAGGATGGAGTCAATCAATGGACATATGAACAATGTTTCTGTTCCCATTCTAAGATTATTTTATGGAGAACTCACAGAACAAGCACTTACAAGATGGTCAGAAAAAGTGATATGAAACACTCCCAAGGTAAAAACTTTAGAATCGATTGTATGACATGGGAGACTGGCCCAGGACCGCTCAGCGTGATGTGCTCTCATCAGAGAAGGTGTTATACTCTATGAGCAAAGTAGAATTGAATTAGCTCAGAATAAACGCAAAATTGAAAAATCCACTCCAAATGTTCATATGGACTATGTGAGTCCAACTTGGGCAGAGCATTCAGAGCTTGTATTGGTCTGATCAGCCACAGTCGGATACACTGTAACTCGACTAACATAGTAATGTTATTTGGGTCCTCTTCAAGAACAAAGGATAACAGCCAGCCAACCCATTCTAATAAATCAGGAAAATCTTGTTAGAGAATATAAAATTGTATACACAAACTCACCAATTTAGAGCACTTAGAAAATAAATGAAAATTAATGCCATTCCAAAGAATTAGAAGAACATGCATTAATGCCAATCCAAAGACGTATAAGAACATGCTTTCTTCTTTTTGTGGGAATTGAGGACAGAGGAAGGTAGGTGGTACATTAGATAGAGCACTGGGCTTGGAGTCAAGATGACCTGAGTTCAAAACCAGCCCCAGAAATTTACTAGTTGTGTGATCTTGGACAAGTCACTTACTTAAACTGTCTCAGTTTCCTCAACTATAATACATAGTAAATAGATACTACATTTTAGATATTACATACAGTATTACATAATAGGTATTACATAATATCACCTACTTAACTAAATATCTGTGAAGATCATGTAAGAAAACTAAAGCATTTAGCATAATACCTGGCATGTAATAAATGCTTAATAAAATCTTATTTTTCCCCTTATTCAGCAATCCCTCATGAATATGTAACATTAATTAGATTTGTCAGATTCATTTGGTGTGTTGGTCAGTATTGCTGAAGTGCTTTTTTTCTCCCTTTTTTATTCCTTGTCATGAGAAATGAATCCCTGAGTACAGAAGAAGAGATGGAGCATATTAACAAAATGAAAGTGATAGAAACAAAAGATATCAATAAAATGCTTTTTTAAAGGAAAAGATGAAGAAAATTCATATCTAGTCTTCATAAGATTGTTGATTTACACCTGAAAAGAACTTTCAGGATCATGTGGAACCATTGGTACACACTTCTAGAACTAGAAATAATTTTAGAAGTTGAACTTTAGTCCAACACCTTCATCATTCCTATGAAGAAACTGATACTTACAGCTTAGTAACTGCCCAAAATCAAAAAGACACCAAATTCTTACTCTTTCACACTGCCACTAGAGTGAAAGCTTATCAGAGAACTTCTCTGAGACACTATGGAATACTTAGAAGTCATCAATTACTAAACCAAGGTTCTGAAAGAGTTAATGTTCCATCTGAAGGCCCCCTCTGATGACAGGGAATAACTAAGATTCTGGGAGAATCTAATTTAGCTCTACCAGAGTTCCTTAGTTCCAACAGTAATTGCATTCATTCACCCCATGCTGTTGGCAAACCACAAATCAATAGGAAAACAATGACTCCCCACATACGAAAGGCAAAACAGAAAGGCCAGTCAAGCTTAGCATGGAGGGACAGTGAACAACATCATAGGAAGGAAAAGTCAATTTGCAACATATTGGTCAAAAGCAAGGCTGGGACCCCCAGTTCTTTGTTGCCCTGAAGACAAAAGAGGCATCTTCAGCCATGATGATGTCTGGGAAGAAGGCTCTTCACCTCAGATTCTGCCCATCTCCCAGTTTTCAGTCGGGGGGGGGTCAAACAATAAGCATTTCTTAAGCTTTTCTATGTGCTCATCCTATAACTGTGCTGAGTCCTGAGGATAAAAACATAGAAAAATGAACAATTCCTCCTCATGTTATCTAAATGCTACTCAACCAAAGTATGAGACCTGAAAAACTGCTAGGCAGGGAGGGACCACAGTTTTGAATTGAAATCACCAAATTCAAAATTCCTCTTTTCCCCTGAACCAAGCATTTTGAAGGTAAGAATGATATTATGCCAAAGAATAAATGAAGCTTTATAGATCCCCATTCCCTAAGCAGATATGTGAAAATGTAGAAAATGTATCTCAGTGTCCCAGTTTAGAAGATGGACAGAATCTGGGGAAAGAGAACAGAGTCCAGCAGGGAAAGGTCAAACACACAGAAAGGAGTAGATATACTTAATCATACAAGATCTGGTTTAAGGACCTCTGTTTGCACTGGAAGCCAAATATGGAGGAATGAGGACAAACTTTCTGATGACTTATTCAGACATCTTGTAGGATCAAAGGTTCCATTCTGTCTCATTTTCTTTTAGAACCAGAAAAGGGACTGAAAAATGAGCCCTCATGGTTCCCACTGAGTCTCTGCCATCTAGTCTCATTTTTATTCTCCAGATTTTT
The DNA here is from genome assembly GCA_023553655.1 of Myrmecobius fasciatus. Lineage (NCBI taxonomy): Eukaryota > Metazoa > Chordata > Mammalia > Dasyuromorphia > Myrmecobiidae > Myrmecobius > Myrmecobius fasciatus. The sequence continues at coordinate 160,080 of JAJPUD010003390.1, read as the reverse complement.
TTTCCTGAAAATTTACTTTATTTCATTTTGTATTGCTTCTCCTGTAACTGTATCTTTTCCAAGACAAGGATCAGAATTGAATAGCAGAGCCAGAGTCAGGAATCAGTAGCTGACTAAAGTGTCAATCAAACTGTAGTCATCAAAGCAAGATGTGGAATCCTAATATGAGGTCAAGAAAAGATAGCTGGGGGAAGAATACATCTTTAGCCTACTGCCTCCTCTAGAAGCAAGTATTGACTAATCATTAGCACAAAGAAGCCAAGTAAGACAAGAAAGGAGTTTCGCCCTATTCAAAGACTAGTAAGATAGATAGATAACAAGGGCAAAAAAAACAGAGGAAGCAATCTAATGGGAACAAAAGAGGGTAAGTCGCTGTTTTCCCTCATTTTTTCACTTTTGACTGCTTTGGTTGATTTTAAGTTATATCTATAACTAAGCTGTCATACACCTTGTTTCTCTAGGTGTTTTGTTTTTGTTTTGCAATAATTCTCCACTGTCCTCAGCTCTTCTTAAATCACCCTAGCTTGTTTTTGCCACAAATGGAAGGAGGGAGAGGGAAGAGAAAAAATCTGTCACTAACTCAAGTACATTTTGCTCTGTTAATCAGCATTTTAAAAATTCTCTTTTCGACTCCTCAGAGAAGTTGGCAGAGCCTCTCAAACTGTTTTGAGAAACTGCAACCACCAGACCATCTGGGGCTGACATTTTCAGCATGGCATAGGCAGGATCACTCATCCCAAGAGCTCCCCTAAATGATAAATGGAATCTGCTTTGAAAGGGCTTCCCAGGGCATAAGACTCTTTTGGTTTTGGCATACTCAGCCATCCAGGTAATAGAGAAATAGGATCTTTTCTTTATTTTTTTCTTTTCTTTTTCTCAATACATGTAAAAAATTAAATATTCATTTTTTAAAATTCTGAGTTTCAAAGTCTCACCCTACCCTCCCCCACTTTGAGAAGGCAAGCAATTTTATATAATTATACATGTGAAGTAAAGCAAAACATATTTCCATATTAGCCATGTTGCAAAAGAAAACAGACCAAAAAAAACAAGAAAATAAGATTTTAAAAGTATGCTAAAATCCACATTCAGACCCCATCAGTTCTTTCTTAAATTAAGATAGTATTTTTTCATCATAATTGCTTCAAAATTGTCTTGCATCATTGTATTGCTGAGAATAGCTAGATCATTTACAGTTGATCATCATACAATATTTCTGTTACTATGTACAATATTCTCCTCAGTCTGCTTACTTCACTTTGCATCAGTTTATGTAAGGCTTTCCAGGTTTTTCTGAAACTATCCAGCTTGTTATTTCTTATAGTACAATAGTACTTCATCATAATTACATACCACAACATGTTCAGCCATTCCCCAGTTGATAGGCATCTGCTCTTTTTCTAATTCATTGTCACCACAAAAAGAGCTACTATAAATATTTTTGTACATATAGTTTATTTTCCACTTTAAAAAATCTCTTTGGGATAGAAACCTAGTAGTGATATTAATAGTTTGGTAACCCTTTGAGAATAATTCCTAATTTTTCTCCAAGATGGTTGGGTCAATTCACAACTCCACCTAACAGTGCATTAGTGGCCCAGTTTTTCCACATCCCTTCCAACATTTGTCTTTTCTGTCATCTTAATCAATCTGATAAGTGTAAGGAGGTACTAGAGAGTTGTTTTTCCTTAATCACTAGTGATTTAGAGCATTTTTTCATATGACTATAGATTGTTTTCATTCCTCTTCCAAAAACTGCCTTTTCACATCCTTTGACCATTTGTCTATTGGGAGTTGACTCATTCTTGTACACTTGATTAAGTTCTCTATATAGTTGAGAAATGAGCCTTTATCAGAGAAGTTTACTGCAAAAATTTTCCCGTTTCCCACTTTCTTTCTAATCTTAGCCACACTGATTTTCTATGTGTAAATTCTTTTTAATTTGAAACATTAAAAATTATCCATTTTGCATATCAAAATATTCTTTATCTCTTTTGTGTCACAAATTCTTCCTTTATGTATAGATCTGACATGTAAAATTTTCAGTGCTTCCCTAATTTCCCCATGTCACTATGCCTAAATCAATTACCAATTTCATCTTTTCTCAGTATATGACATGAGATGCTGGTCTATATCTAGTTCCTGCCAAACTGCTTTTTTTCAGCATTCCCAGAAATTGTCAAACAATCAATTCTTGTCCCTAAATCTTAGATCTTTGGATTTGTCAGATATTAGATTAGTCATTTACCACTGTGTATTTTGTATCTAATCTATTCCACTGATCTACTACCCTATTTCTTAGTTAGGACCAGATTGTTTTTGCATTGTATTTTTCTCTTATTGCCATAGCTAGCACTTCTAGTATAATATTGGGTAAGAGTGATGATATTGGACATACTTGCTTCATCCCTGGTCTTACTGGGAAGGAAGGCTTCTAATTTATAGTCATCATAGATAATGCTTGCTGATAGTTTTAGACAGATACTACTATCATTTTAAGGAAAGCTCCATTCATTTCTATGCTTTCCAGTGTTTTTAATATAAATGACTTCTCTTTTGTTTAAAAAGTACAAGTTATTCTGTATCTATATATGATTTTATTATGTTATTAAAATGGTCAATTATTCTGATAGTTTTTTCTAATATTGAACCTGCCCTACATTCCTGGTATAAATGTGTATCATCATTGAAATATATTGCTATAATATCTTAGTATTTTATTTAAAGTGTTTGCATCAGTATTTGCTAGGGAAATTGATTCACAGTTATTTTCTCTATGCTCTTCCTAATTTAGGCATCAGCACAACATTTGCATAAAAGGAATTTGAGAGGACGCCATTGCTTATTTTCCCAAATAATTTATATCACATGAAAATTAAATATTTGGCAGATTTTTCTTATAATTCCTTGTGGTTCTAGATTTCTTTTTCCTTGTGGAGCTGATTTAGACTTGCTTAGTTTCTTTTTCTAAGACAGGATTACTTAGGCATTCTATTTCCTCTCCTATTAATCTGGGAAATTATATTTTTGTAAATAGTCATCCACTTCAATTGCCAGGTTTTGCTGGCACATAATTGGGAAAAATAGCTTCTAATAAATGCTTTAATTTCATCTTCATATTGGCAGCTAAGTGGCACAGCAGATAGAGCACCATCCCTGAAGTCAGGAGGATTTGAGTTCAAATTTGGTCTCAGACACCTAACACTTCCTAACTGTGTGACCCTGGGCAAATCATTTAACCCCAATTGCCTCAGCAAAAAAAAAATCACCTTCATGATGGTAAATTCACTTTTTTTTATTAAAGCTTTTTATTTGTATAGCATATGTATGGGTAGTTCCCCAGCATTGATCTTTACAAAGCTTTCCATTACAAATTTTAACCCCAGTCCCCTCCCTTCCCCTAGATGGCAGGAAGTCCACTACATGTTAATAATGTTGAAATGCTTGACAAGTTATGCAAGAAAAATCCTATATACAAGAAAAAAAAATCAAAGAAAGGCAACACAATGCAAGCAAATATCAATAGAGATCATGAAAATGTTACGTTGTGGTCCATATTTCATATCCCTATCTCTGGGTGTATATGGTTTTCTTCAGTGAACAATTAGAACTGGTTTGAGACAATTCTTTGTTGCAGAGAGCCATGTCCATCAGAATTGATCATCATGTAATACTGTTGTTGCTGTGTATGATTATCTCCTGGTTCTGCTCGTTTCACTCAGCATCAGTTCATGCAAGTCTCTCCAGGCCTTTCTGAAATCGTCCTGCTGGTCGTTTCTTACAGAGCAATAATATTCCATAACATTCATATACCATAATTGATTCAGCCACTCTCCAATTGATGGGCATCCCTTCAGTTTCCAGTTTCTAGCCACTACAAAAAGGGCTGCCACAAACATTCTTGCACAGGTGGGTCCCTTTCCCTCCTCTAAGATCTCTTTGGGATATAGGCCCAGTAGAAACACTGCTGGGTCAAAGGGTATGCACAGTTTGACAACTTATTGAGCATAGCTCCAAATTGCTCTCCAGAATGGTTGGATCCGTTCACAGTTCCACCAACAATGTATTAGTGTCCCAGTTTTCCCACATCCCCTCCAAAATTCATCGTTATCTTTTCCGGTCATTTTAACCAATCTGACAGGTGTGTAGTGGTACCTCAGAGGTGTCTTAATTTGCATTTCTCTGATCAATAGTGATTTGGAGCAACTTTTCATATGACTAGAGATGGTTTTAATTTCATCATCTGAAAATTGTCTGTTCATATCCCTTGACCACTTATCTATTGAAGAGTGGCTTGAATTCTTATATATATGAGACAATTCTCTATATATTTTAAAAATGAGGCCTTTATCAGAACCATTAAATGTAAAGATGATTTCCCAATTTGATGCTTCCCTCCTAATCTTGTCGGCATTTGTTTTGTTTATACAGAAACTTTTTAACTTAATATAATCAAAATTATCTAATTGGTGTTCAATTAGGAGTTCCAGGTCTTCTTTGGACATAAATTTATTCCATCTCCACAGGTCTGAGAGATAAACTATATTACGTTCCTCTAACTTGCTTACAAAGTCCCTCTTTATATCTAGATCATGAACCCATTTTGATCTTATCTTGGTATGTGGTGTTAGGTATGGGTCAAGCTCTAATTTCTTCCACACTAGTTTCCAATTTTCCCAGCAGTTTTTGCCGAATAGTGAGTATTTATCCCAAAAGCTGGGATCTTTGGGTTTATCGAACACTAGATTGTTAAGGTTATTGCCTAGGTTGTCCTGATAACCTATCCTGGGCCACTGATCGACTGCTCTATTTCTTAGCCAGTACCAAATGGTTTTGATGACCGCTGCTTTATAATATAATTTTAGATCTGGTACAGCAAGGCCACCTTCATCTGCCTTTTTTTTCATTAATCCCCTTGAATGACCTTTTGTTTTTCCAAATGAACTTTGCTACTATTTTTTCTAGATCTGTAAAATAATTTCTTGGGAATTTGATTGGTATGGCACTAAATAAGTAGATTAGTTTGGGTAGTATTGTCATTTTTATTATGTTCGCTCTGCCTACCCATGAGCACTTAATATTTTTCCAATTGATTAGGTCTGATTTTATTTGTGTGGAAAGTGTTTTGTAGTTTAGTTCATATAGTTTCTGACTTTTCCTTGGCAGATAGATTCCCAAATATTTTATCCTATCATCTGTTATTTGGAATGGAATTTCTTTTTGTATCTCTTGCTGCTGAACTTTGTTTGTAATATATAAAAATGCTGATGATTTATGTGGATTAATTTTGAATCCTGCCACTTTGCTAAAGTTGTAAATTGTTTCTAGTAGTTTTTTAGTTGAGTCTCTAGGGTACTCTAAGTATACCATCATGTCATCTGCAAAGAGTGATAATTTGGTTTTTTCATTACCTACTCTGATTCCTTTTATCTCTTTTTCTTCTCTTATTGCCAAAGCTAACATTTCTAATACAATATTAAATAGTAATGGTGACAGTGGGCAGCCTTGTTTCACTCCTGATCTTATTGTGAATGGTTTTAGTTTGTCTCCATTACATATGATGCTTGCTGATGGTTTTAAATAGATGCTACTGATCATTTTAAGGAAAAGCCCATTTATTCCTATACTCTCTAGTGTTTTTAATAGGAAAGGGTGTTGGATTTTATCAAAGGCTTTTTCTGCATCTATTGAGCATTTATAATGGTTTTTGATTAATAGATGGTTTTTGTTAATTTGGTTATTAATATAATTAATTATGCTGATAGATTTCCTAATATTGAACCAGCCCTGCATCCCTGGTATAGATCCTACTTGGTCATAGTGTACTATCCTGGGGATGACTTTCTGTAATCTCATTGCTAATATCTTATTTAAAATTTTTGCACCAATATTCATTAGGGAAATTGGTCTATAGTTTTCTTTCTCTGTTTTCACCCTACCTGGTTTAGCTATCAGCACAATATCGGTCTCATAGAAGGATTTTGGCAGTATACCTTCTGTCCCTATTTTCTCAAAAAGTTTCTGTAGTATTGGAATTAATTGTTCTTTGAATGTTTGGTAGAATTCACATGTAAATCCATCTGGCCCTAGAGATTTTTTCTTAGGGAGTTGGTTAATAGCTTGTTCTATTTCTTTTTCTAATATGGGGCTATTTAAATAATTTATATCCTCTTCTGTTAACATAGGCAATCTATATTTTTGTAGATATTCCTCCATTTCATTTAGATTATCAAACTTACTGGCATAAAGTTGGGCAAAGTAACTCCTAATTATTACTCTAATTTCCTCTTCATTGGAGGAAAGTTCTCCCTTATCATTCTTGAGACTAACAATTTGATTTTCCTCTTTCCTTTTTCTTATCAAATTAACTAAGGACTGATCTATTTTGTTGGTTTTTTCGTAGAACCAACTCTTAGTTTTATTTATTAACTCAATAGTTTTCTTATTTTCAATTTTATTAATTTCTCCTTTTATTTTTAGAATTTCCAATTTGGTATTTAATTGAGGGTTTTTAATTTGTTCTTTTTCTAGTTTTTTTAATAATAAGCCCAATTCGTTGACCTTTTCTTTCTCTATTTTATGCAAGTAAGCGTCTAGAGATATAAAATTGCCCCTTATAACTGCTTTGGCTGTATCCCACAAATTTTGGTATGTTGTCTCCTTATTGTCATTCTCCTGGATGAAATTATTGATTGTGTCTATGATTTGCTCTTTCACTCATTCATTCTTCAGGATTAGATTATTTAATTTCCAATTAACTTTTGGTTTGTTTTCTCCTGGCCTTATATTGCATGTGATTTTTATTGCATCATGATCTGAAAAGGATGCATTTACTATTTCTGCCTTTCTGCATTTGATTTTGAGGTTTTTATGCCCTAACACATGGTCAATTTTTGTATAGGTTCCATGGACTGCTGAGAAAAAATTAAACTCCCTACTGTCTCCATTCAACTTTCTCCATAGATCTATCATACCTAACTTTTCTAACAATTGGTTTATCTCCCTAGTTTCTTTCTTGTTTATTTTGTAGTTTGATTTATCTAATTCTGAGAGAGCAAGGTTGAGATCCCCCACTAGTATACTTTGGCTGTCTATTTCTTCTTTCATCTCTCTTAATTTCTCCCCTAGGAATTTGTATGCTATTGCACTTGGTGCATATATATTTAGTATAGATATTGCAACATTATCTATGGTACCCTTTAATAAAATATAGTTTCCTTCCTTATCTCTTTTGATTAGATCTATCTTGGCTTTTACTTGATCTGAGATAAGGATTGCTACCCCTGCTTTTTTTTGTTCACCTGATGCATATTTTCTGCTCCAGCTGTTTACCTTCATCCTATATGTATCACTATGTTTTAGATGTGTTTCTTGTAGACAACATATTGTGGGATTCTGGTTTTTAATCCAGTCTGATATCCGCTTCCACTTTATGGGAGAGTTCATCCCATTCACATTCACAGTTAGAATAACTAATTCTTTATTTCCTGCCATCTTATTTACCCAAGTTATGTTTTTTCCTTTCCTTTCCCCTTTGTCCCTTCCCCCCTCCTCAGTACTTTGCTTTTGATGACCCCCTCCCCCAAACAATCCTCCACATTTTAGATCCCCTCCCCCTGTTTTTACTCCTTTCCCCTGATTCTTCTATTTTCCCTTCTATTAGCTTGTCCCTTACTTTTCCTCCTTTCCCTCCCACTTCCCTCTAGCAACAGACAAGTTTCTATGTGAAATCAAATGTCTGATATACACTTTTAGAGCCCAACCTGATGAGAGTAAGATTTACACAATGCTCATCTCCCTCCCCTCTTTCTCTCATTTATATTAGGTTTTCTTTGCCTCTTCAAGAGATTTTACCTTGTTTTTACCTCCTTTTTTTAAGATCTTATTTTACCACTTTTTCCCTCTTTTCCTCAGTATGACAGTCTTTCCCCCTCTAGTTCTCTTTTTCATATTATCAAAGTAATATCTAATTAATTATACCCCCAAACTTTAAGTATCCCCCTAGTAAAGATAAAGTTCTCAAGAGTCCTTTCCTTTTTACCTTTTTATGCATCTCTTGGGTTATGTGTTTGGATGTCGATTTTTTTGTTCAGATCTGGTCTTTTCATTAGAAATAGGTGAAATTCACCTATATCATTGAATGACCATTTTGTTCCCTGGAGGATAATGCTCATTCTAGGTGGATAGGTTATTCTTGGCTGTAATCCAAGTTCTTTTGCCCTTCAGAATATCTGGTTCCAGGCCCTTCGATCCTGCAATGTGGAGGCTGACAGAGTGTGTGTGATTCTAATTATTGATCCTCGGTATTTGAATTGTTTCTTTCTAGCTGCTAGCAGGATCTTTTCCTTGGTGCTATAGTCCTGAAATTTAGCCACGATATTCCTTGGGGTTTTAATTTTGAGGTCTCTTTCAGAGGTGATCGATGATAAATTCACTTTTTTTTGGTACTGGTAATATGTTTTTTAAATCAAATTAAACAATGGCTTGTCTCTTTTCCCCCCATAAAACCAGTGCCTACTTTTATCTGTCCAGTGATATTTTTACTTTTAATTTTACTAATCTCTAATTTGATTTTTCAGTATTTTTAATTTTGTTTTAAATTTGGGGATTTTTAATTTGTTCTTTTCTTAGTTTTTTTTTTTTTTGTTTTTTTTTTTACTTGCATGCCCAATTCATTGATCTGTTCTTTGTCTATTTTATTGATGTAATCATTTAGACATATAAAATTTCTCCCAAATACTGTTTTGGCTATCTTTCATAAATTTTGGTATGTTATCTCATAGTTCTCTTCATCTTTAACAAAAACTTTATTTTTACAATTTGTACCTATATTCTTTGGTTTACTCATTCATTAAGGATTAGATTACTTAGTTTCCCATTAATTTTAATCTATGTGTTCATGATCCTTTATTGAATATAACTTTGTACTGTTATGATCTGAAAGGAATGTGCTAATTATTTCTGCTTTTCTGCATTTAATTGTTAGGTTTTTGCCCTAATATATAATAATTTTTTGTATAAGTTCCAAGCAAATCTGAGAAAAAAGCATACTTTTTTCTATTCCCATTCAATTTTCTCCAGAGCTCTAGCTTTTCTAGCTTTTCTAGATTTTATCAGCTGCTTAATTTTTTTTCCAGTTTATTTTAGATTAGCTTTATCTAGTTCTAAGAGGAAAAAGCTGAGGTCCCCTACTAAAACAATTTTACTATTTCCTCCTGTAAGACATTTAACTTTTCCCTTAAGAATTTGGATGCTCTGCCACTTGGTGTATATCTGTTTATTATTAACGTTACTTCACTATTGTCATTATCATGACACCTTTTAGCAAAATGTAGTTTTTCTGCTTATCTCTTTTAATTAGGTCTATTTTTGCTTTTGCTTTGTCTGGGCTCATGATTGGTATCTTTGCTTTTTTTTTTTAAGCCCATCCTAAAGAATAATATTCTGTTCCAGTGTCTTTTTATTATGTGCATGCTTTATTGAATCAAATATGTTTCTTTTAAACACATGTTGTTAGATTCTGGTTTTTATTCCATTTAATTAGTGAGTTCCTTCCATTCACATTGACAGTTATAATTACTAATTGGGTATTTTTCTCACATTTTTTCCTTTTATTTTTACTTTGTCCTTCCTCAAAAGTTAATCACTGACTCTCCATTATCCACCCTCCTTTCTCTCTGCCCCACCCACACTTTCTATTATTCTCTTTCCCTCCCACTTCTCTGTAGAGTAAGATCAATTTTCATATCCAATTGAATATGTATATTATTTTTTATTTAAGGTTCAAGCATTATCCACCACCACCACCCATTTTTCCCTCCACTTTAAAAGTTCCTCCTTTCAAGTTTTATGTGAAACAATTTCCCTATTCTTCCTCATCCTTTCCCCTTCTCCCTGTGCATTCTCCTTTATCATTCCTTAATTTTATTTTTGTTTTAATCATGCCATCAACTCACACCTGTACTTTTAGTTTATGTATACTCTTCTTTTACTGACCAAATAATGATAAATTTCTTAGGAGTTACAAGTATTATTCTATGTAGGAATACAAAAAGTTGGACCTTATTGATTTCTTTATTTTTTTTTTCTTGTTTACTTTTTTATGTGTTTTTTTTTTTTAATCTTGTATTTAAAAGTCAACTTTTCTATTCAGGTCTGGTATTTTTTTTAACCAAGAATGTTTCAAATCTTCTATTTCATTAAATTTCCATTTTTGCCCTGAAGGATTATATTCAGTTTTGGGGGGTAAATTCTTGGTTGTAATGCTAGCTTTTTGCCTTCCAGAAAATTATATTCCAAACCTTCCAATGCTTTAAACTGGAAGATACTAAATCTTGTGTAATCATGATACATGATATTTGAATTGTTTCTTTCTAGCTACTTGACCTGGGAGCTCTGATATTTGGTTAAAATATTCCTGGGAATCTTCTTTTTAATATCTCTTTCAGGAAGTATTTGGTGGATTCTTTTAATTTCTATTTTACTTTTGTTTCTGCAATATCAGAACAATTTTCCTTGATCATTTCTTAAAAGATATGACTAGACTCTTTTTTAAAAAATCATGATTTTAGGTAGTACAATAATTTTTAAATAATCTTTCCTGGATCTATTTTCCAGGTCAGTTGTTTTTCTAATAACATATATTACACTTTCTTGGATTTTTTTTTATTCTTTGACTTTGTTTTATTGTTTCTTGATGTTTCAAGTACTCATTAGTTTCTACTTACTCAATTCCTATTTTTAAGGAATTATTTTCATCAGTAAATTTTTGTACTTATTTTTCCATTTAACCAATTCTGCTTTTTTTTAATAGTTCTCTTCAGTGGATTTTTGAACCTCTTTTATCTTAGATCAATTTTGCTTTTTAAAGTGTTGTTTTCTTCAGTATTTTCATGCCTCTTTACCAAGCTGTTAGCTCTCTTCAAAATTTTCTTGCATCTTATTTTCCAAATTTTCTTCTACCTCTCTTATTTGATTTTGAAAATCCTTTTTGAGTTCTCCCAAGAATTCTTATTTCTACTTGTGTGCAATTCACATTTTTCTTTGAGACTTTGTCAATGGACGTTTTGGCATCAGATATTCTGAGTCTTTGTCTGATCTTCCCTTTTGTTTGATCTTCCCTGGCACCATAGTAACTAATTATAAGATTTTTTTTTGTTTATATTTGTGTTTGTTTTTATTGTTGTTGGTTGTTGTTGTTGTTTGGCAATCAGAGTTAAGTGATTTTCTCAGAGTCACACAGCTAGTAAGTGTCTATAGCCAGATTACTACTCAGGTTTTAGAGTTGCTTTATTTCATGGAATTAAAGCCAGGAATCCTATTATCTTGTGAGAAACTACACGCATTCTTCTTTGCCCTGGAACTGTGAGCAGGGTCTCCACTCCTCTGCATCCACAAGTGCTAGTGCACTAGTGCTCCTTTTCACCCTGGGACTGTGACCTAGAAACATTTATGAGCAATGCAACAGAGTCCTATCCCCAGTTCCTTTAAAGGGTCCCCTGTAATCTTTTTTGATGAGTAATCCAATCCTTCCTTACTTTCTGAGTACTGAAAGCTTCAAAATCCCTGGCTACTATGGATACAGCCACCGCAACACTTGCACTCTAACCCTGGCCAACACTCAGTGAAGCAGAACTTTTTTGCTGACCTATTAAGTTATGTTGAACTGAAAATTTGTTTTACTTGAACTTTTGTTGGTTCTATTGCTCCAGAATTATTTAAGAGGCTATATTAAAGTGGTTTAGAGAAGAATTTGGAATACTTTATGTGAGTTCCTACTTCTAATCTGCCATTCTGACTTTCCCCACCTTATCCCACCATACCCCAAGACATAGTATTTAAAAGCTGAAAGTGATATCAGAGACTATCTTGTCCAATGCCCTCATTATTTTGGACAAGGATACCAGGATAATGAGGTCACCAAGGCACGCATGTAGGTTGGGGAGGAGGGTTATGAATTTAGCTCCCTGGAAAACCCTTTATCCAATGCACCATACACTCTGCAGAAAGGAAGTATTTCATTTTTTTTTGTCTTTGTGATCCCAGTACTTGGCACAGTGTCTGGCATATAACATTTAATAAATTGCTACTAATCAATTATCCACTTTCTCTAGTCCTGTCACACACATGTACATGCATACATATCTTTACAGGTTACATATAAAATGATGCATTTTAACTTCAAGGATGCAAATACTTGCTCAAATGCTTCATTTCTTTCCAAATAAATAGTCTGAAAGAGACAAAGACAGGGGTCTCTGTGTGTGTATGTATGCATTTGCATGTGCTTGTGTATCTCTCCACATGTATATGAAAGAAATGTGACTGCTTAAAAGAACTGAAGGAATTAAAATTATCTCATAAGTATCTCTGGGGTTAGCCCCCTAAATTCTAATTGAGCCAACACATAGATAAAGCAAATATTACAGCTGACAAAATCACAAATTACACTGTTATTAACCACTTAACAGTAATAACAGGTGTCAACTAGTTCATGCCAAAACAAAGAGAAATGTCCATCTGACAATGATTTTCCACTCAAATAAACACACATCACATTGCTAGAAGATGATTAACTCTACCCTCTGCTCAGGTCCAGAGTAAAGCATGTTTTTAAAAAGAATTATCTATATATATATATACGTATATGTGAGTTTACATACATATACACATGTACAAATATAAATGTGTATATATATTTATATTTATACATACTATATATATACATATAAATAAATATATATGTATAATGTATACATATGAAATCAAATGACACATTTATAAAGTGCTTTCACAGTGTCTGGCATGTCATAGATGCTTAATAAATGTTTTTCTTCTTCTCTCCTTTTTTGAAACTAAAAGGCAGTGTTTAGTATAAGCAAGAACCATCTTTATATCATCGCATCTTTTGTATCCATCCCTCCACTCCATTCACACAGCTATCACCCTAGCACAAACCCTCATTGTCAAACTGGTTATTGCCTCAAATTTTCCTCCTCTCTAGTTCATCCTCCATTCAATTGCCCTAGTGATTTTTATTAAGTGCAGATTTAACCATGTCAGTCCCCTTCTCAATAAGCTTTGACAGCTTCTATTGCTTTTAAAAATCAAAAAAATTTCCCTGGATTGTAAAGTCCTTCGTGACCTGGTACTAGGCTACCTTTGTTCAAATACTACTTTTTATAAGGAGATTTTCCTGATTGCTCCTAGCTTCTAGTTGTGCCCTCACCGAAAAGGAAATTTTTCCCTCATATTACATAGGCAGCTAAGTGGTACAGTGGATAGAGTGCTGTATCTGGACTCAAAAGACCTGAGTTCAAATCCTGTGTGACTCTAAATAAGTGTCATCCTATCTTCTGCCTCATTTTCCTTATCCAAGAAATAAAGGTAATAATAGCACCTATCTCTCAAGGTTGTTTTGAGGATCAAATGAAATGGTTGTAAATTGACTAGAAAATCTTAAAGCACCATAAAATGTTGTTATTATTATTATATCTTTCAAATATATTTATCTTTATCATGTAAATATAATCTCCATGACAGAATACTAGTCCTTTGAAAGAAGGAACTGTGTCATTGTTATTTTTGCATCCCTACTGCCTAGCATAGTGTCTAGCATATAGCAAGTGTTGGATAAATGCTTATTGATGGAATATATTCTCCCCTCCCCTTTACCTTTGTGCTGAATGCTTTATATTAAGGAAAGTAGTCATCAGGTTTTCCTTGTGAACAGCCCATAGAGTAGTAGTTAAGAACCATTACAAATACCAACTGTAACTTGCATCCCAGTGGCAGAAAAGACTCCATGTTTCTAGACACAACTTTGGACCTTGTGACCATGGAGACATGCCACATCTCCAGCAGAGCCACCTCCTCCTCCCAACTGGTGCTAGAAAACTTAGTATAGATGCTGGTTATTCTTGGCCCTCACCACTCCTTAGCTTTAGCATGTAATTTGCAGAGCAGTGCAGGGTAGCACATTGAGTTTGTGAATAATTAATTCCTTCTGCCAAGCAACTTCACCCTTGAACTATCCAGTAGCTGAACTTATTTTTCTCCTGGTGTGTGTAGGGGGGCTGGGAAGGGGGTTTCTATGTATACATGTATTTCTCTGTATGTGCATTATTTTATTTGGTTTCTTAGGTATACACTTTCAGAGAAGTCATGGCTGTTCTTTGTGTCCCAAGTGGTTCCTTAGAAACAGTAGGCTGTCCACATATGGGACACTTGGGGCACAGGAAGGATTTACTGAGTAGATTCATAGAGGAGAAAAAGTGTCTATAGTTTCATCTGCATATAACAGTAGAAAGAGCTAAAAGGGAGAAAGAAACCTAATATCATACACTCTAAAACACACAGAGAGCACTCATCCTTTTGAAATATATGCATGTATATGAATAATCATCAAATTCGTGCTCCTTTGCATGTGAATTTGTTAGATCAGACTACAGTGAAATGAGATAGTCCCAAAATCCCTTGCAAAAACCAGCTTTAATATTTTATTGTTAGACATCATTAATTCATACATATATAAACATATATATCAGTGAATATATGTGTCCTTGAGGGCAGGGACTGTCTTGCTTTTATACTTGTATCCCCAAAGCTTAATGCAGTTCGCAGCACATAGTAATGTTTAATACATGCTTTTGCTCCATTGGTTACAACAATGCTTAATGTATACACATATGGTATACAGAAAAATGTAGATTACAACAGAAACAATCAGACATGGAAGAGACATTAGCAATCAATTTTCCAAATTATGCATTTTTCAGGTGAGGAAGGGGAAAGATTTGTCCACTATTACACAAGTTTTAGGTTACAGAGCCATGACTGGAATACAGAACTGGAATTCATTATGGAAGGAAGGAAGGAAGGAAGGAAGGAAGGAAGGAAGGAAGGAAGGAAGGGAGAGGGGGAGGGAGGGAGAGGGGGAGGGAGGGAGAGAGGGGAGGAAAGGAGAAAGGGAGGGAGGGAGGGGTAAGGAAAGGGAGGGAGGGAGGAAAGGAAGGAGGGAGGAAGGGAGAAGGGTGGGAGAGAGGAGGGAAGGAGAGGGAGGAAGACAGTTCCTTCCCACAAGGAGCTCACATTCTAATAATGAAAGACAACACACAAAAGGGACCTAAAAGGGGGATGAGGGAGGAGGTAGTTATCAGATATGGATATATAGTTCTAAATTCCAGAAAGTCAGGAACTGGACTAAGAAAAAAAAAAGAAGGAAGATCAACCTAGTCTCTTCCACAAAACTGAGGCTCCAGAAAGAACTCATCAATGGGAGAAATGCCATAAACCCTGGAGAAGAGTATTACAGGGTGAATAAGCTACAAGAATGAAAGACTATTCCAGAGCTTCCATATGCTAAGGGAAGTTCCAAGATGGGATGTTAATAGAAAAACATTCTGACATCTGCAAAGTCAATTGCAGAGCCTGGAGAAGAATGGAATGCTATTTATGCCATTTAATAATTATGAGACAATTTCAGAGATCCCTAGGACAACTTACATGAATGGATACAGAGTGAACTGAGCAGAATCAGGGAAATGATTTATACAATAAGAACAACATTATAAAGACACATAACTTTGAAAGATATAAGAACTATAATTAATATAATAACCAATCACAATCCCAAAGAACCAACACTGAAGCACATTACTCAAGCCTTGTCAGAGAAGTGATGAACTTGGAAGGCAAAATGAAACATGTTACTTTGGACCTGACCAAAGCAGACATTTGTTTTGCTTGACTATGGTCTTTTTTGTTACACTTTTTGTTCTTTTAAGTTTGACACTGGAGAAGAAGGAAAAAGATTAGAGTCCACTGAAAAAAATTCATTTTATTTTAAAAATGAATCAAAAGACAAAGGTGAAGTTGTTCAGCGATGAAGATAGTCATATACATCCAGAGAGAGGCCTATGGGAACTGAGTGTGAACCACAACACAGCATTTTAACGCTTTCTGTGAATGTTTCCATGCATTTTGTTTTCCTTCTTAGGTTGTTTTTTTCTTCTTCTCTTTCTAGATCTGATGTTTCTTGTGCAGTAAGATAACTGTATAGATATGTATACATGTATTGTATTTGTCATATAATTTATCCTATTTAGCATGTATTAGATTACCTGTCATCTAGGGGTGGGGGTGGGGGGAAGGAGGGGAAAAGCTTGGGAAAAAAAAAGTTTTTGCAAAGGTCAATGTTGAAAGGTCACTCATATGTTTTGTAAATAAAAAGCTTTATATATATAAAAAAGACAAAGGTGAGGGGTCCTGTGGATTATGAGCAGATGATGAAGTATTGTTTTTCTCTGATATCACAGATGGGGAAATGCTAAGAATTGTTATAGAGGAAGGACCCACTATAAAATCAAGGAACACTGAAGTTTCCAATGGTTCCCAGTAGGTGGTTAAGGAGAGGACATGAGGAAAGAAGACATAATATGCTGCAAGAGAAACTAGATCTTCAAACCAGAGACATAATTATAAGCTATACAAAAGAACAATGATCTTGCAGGGCAGTGAGACAATGCCCAATAGAGAGCTAGAAAAGAGAAGTAAGGAGAACCGGCTTTTGCAAGGTTGAAATGTTATATATCAAACTGTATGCATATAGCAAGGATGGTGAAGGGGGAAGGGACAGACGTGTTTATACACACCTATACACATTTGATCCAAGAACACATTTACATACAAATATATGTGAAGAAGCCACAAAGGTCTATTAGGAGCAAAATCTGCCTTCTCTCTGTGCCTTGGAGAAAGAGAAAAACCTCTATTTCATCTCCCCAAAGGGAAAGAAACTTGTGATGTTGGATATCAAAGGTGGCCCTCACACAAGCCAGAATACTTCAAGGAATGAAAGAGAGACAGCCCTCCAGTCAGACACAACAGACAAAAAACACAAATCCCCACTGGTCAAGGCAACAAAAAGAAAATTAACTCCCCCACTGCCAAGCCTGCTGCTCCTGAAAGAGGTGGACCCATCTTGGAGGAGGAAAATAGCCATTCCTTCATGCACTTTCCTTTGGCACACACTCACCCAGACTTTGACATGACCCTCCTCATTCAACCCTTCCCTCCTCTTCACTTTTATCCTGAGATCTGAGTATTGTAACCCCTACAGTTCAGAGTGGACAGTTCTTTCCCCTCTGGACAAAACAGTAAATGTGTTGCTTACTTGCAATGTAAAGTCTTATCAGTAAATGAGTCCTACTTTGGCAACTACAGAAGTGGCTGCTGGTAAACACACCTGTCACCTCAAGACCTCTGCATTTTTAAATACCAGAAACATAACTACCGTGGGATGCCTGGAGTCCAAATTGAAAGTGCACTTGGAATACTTTGATGGGTGTCATTCCATGCTCAGACAGGAGCCCCTGACTCTCGGCTCATCCTCACCCTCCACATCTCCAAACCTCAATGCAATGTAGGTTTTCTAGGGTAATTAACTGAACCCCAGATCATCTTTCCACTTGCTAGACCCATTCCTTGCCCCTCACCTTGCCATAGCCTCTAAAAACCTTAGTTAAAGCTTTTGCTAGCTATTATCCAGGCTTTCTGTCTTCTACCTCCCTTATCAGTTAAGCAATATAGTCTCTTCATGCCCTTTCAGATGTCAGAGTGATCACCTGTCACTGCATCCCTTCTGCAAAGAAACAGAGTCCCTTTAGTCATTTCCTATGCAAGCCAGCAGCCTGCAGCACTTGGCAAAGGACATGAATCTCATGGATTGCAAAAATCAAACTCTGATGATTGTCCAGAGGTGAGGGGATCTACCTCAGGGCCAGCACCATGCCAGCCCCTCAAAGCTCTTTTCCAGGCTTTAGCTACCACTTTCTACCCCAGGTCAGGTTCCCCACAGATCTTGCAGGCAGAGACTCCTTCCAGAATTGGGGGTATTTTCTAACCAATAATATTAGGTGTTGTAAGGACCAGCCCAGCCCGGCATGTTTTACAGCATACAGACTTGAAGAACACAGAACCTCTTTCTGATAAGTGCTCTTCTTCCGCTGTGGAGCATTAGAAATTAACCCTTTCCCTCAAGGGTCCTTCCCATCCCACCTCCTGCATCCAATTAAAAGTCTATTGAAGCCAGCAGGCTGTTAGGACACACTCAGAAAACTCAACAGCCCTCAAGTGGCAAAGGGCATAATTCCCATTTCTGTCAAAACACCAGACAAGTGGGTCAGTGCCTGAGCTGTCAAATTCTCATACTGTCATGGCTCTTTAACGATTCACCAAACACAGTTTGAAAAGGAGAGTGGAGATACATGAAGAAGAAAGAAAGGAGAGAACAGAAAAAGTGGAAAATAAGGCTTGCTAGTCCATTGCAGGTTCACCTCTTACCTACCTTTGTGTACCTGGGTTTTCACACCTCTGGGTCTTAATTTCTTCATCTGTAAAATGAGGGTAGTAATAATTTTACTTTCTATCAAATAGGGTTGTTGTGTGGAAAACGTTTTGTAAGCCTTAAAACACTATAGCCATGTGAATCATTACCCTTACTTTTCTTCTCCTTGGCAAGACTAACTCAACCATCACAATTGTAGAAAAGTGTGAGAAGAAAGGGTAGAATATATCAGATTCTTCTTAAAAAAATTCAAAATGAAGACTCTGTTATCTCTCTAGGTAAGGCACTCTATAACTTTGCTTCTCCCTTTCTCACACCGGTTTCCCTTTTCTCACCCAGATTGGATTCCCAGGCCTCTTATTCTACCCTAATGCACCTGAAGTTTTGACCTGCTCCATTTCTAATCTGGGCTGGTTTGTTCCTCCTTAGACAACCTAGTATTCCCCTTTCTCCACTTCTCTTAAGGTTTCATTTAATTTGGAGACCTGAGCTGCACAATTGCTATTCAGAATTCCTGGGCTCAGGAGAACCACCATCAGCCTTAACCTCTCTGGGAACTCCCAAACTCCCAAGTATGTCACCTTACTTTTCACCAAGGGGTTTTAAAAAAACTGTCAAAATAATATTCTCTACGTGACCTTAAACAAGTTTTCACATTGTTGCAATCTTTAGTTTACTAACAAAAAATAAGTAAACTAGATGATTTCTAAAGTTTCTGCAACTTTTATAAAACTCTCTAGTTAGTAAACTGAATTTGCCCAGGACACATTTTCTTTTCTTTTTCTTCCCACTGTTCTCTTGCACTAAGACTATACTTAGGGCATTTTATAGTATGTTGATGTATTTAGTGTTTCCAGAAAGTAATCCATGAAATGTTGACACCCCAATAAAGCCTTTAAGACAACTGATATCTGAATGTTCCTTTATTTCTTCCAGATGCTATGACAAAAACAAGAAATCAGCCAGCCCCCAAAAGCAATAAGTTCACTCTCCACTTTATCTAGAAGACATAGCCAAGTTATCAGTGACATTATCAAAAACAGAAAAGATGACAAAAGCTGGAAATTTCTGAACCCAGAACCATAGATTTAAAAATGCTAAGTCATAGATGCTTATGAATTACTTAGTACATCTCCCTATTTACCAGATAAAAAAACTGAGGCCTCAAGATATTAAGGTCACATGGGGAATAAATGGCTGATGGAGAATTTGACTCTAGGACAATTCCAAATACAAATTTCAATAATAGTGTACTACAGATCACTATTTAAAATCAACTTGGAGTGTATGAAGATTATTACTGATATATACGTTTATTTCAGAGAAAGTGGAGGAAAAATAGGTATGGAAAAAAGGACATAGAAGGATAAAATAGGTATTGGATCCAAAGAAATTTCTCTCTGATACAGGAGGAAAGATGCCAAGTTGAATAATTAGTGCCCCCAAACCAAGTAATCTGAATTTGGGGATCTCTGGACTTCACCAATATCAAAATATATGTTAATGCCTCAGTTTCTCTCTATATACCAGGGAGAAGAAAGTGAATGTGGTGCAAGGATTTGCAATATTAATCTCCTATTCTTAACATCCTAGACTTTTTACTAAAAAAGTCATATTAACCATCTGATTCTCCTGTCTGTTTTCGTTAAACCTTTTCCACATGGGGGGGAAGCTCCTCCAACCTCCCCCCCATAATAAATTTGTGTGTGTGCCTGTCCTGCATCATTATTGAGCTTTTCAGTGTCAGATGAAAAGCAATCCATGAAGTCTGAAGCTTACCTCTGACTGTCTTTAGCAACCCCATGACTTTGCAGTGGCATCTTTCCATCCCCATCTCTCAGGATGCTTTATGGGGATAAATGACCCTGTTAACAGAGACAAATAACAACAGGGGGGGAAGATAAATGAAGAAGTATCAGGCTTAAGTATGAAATAAGATGTGGAGCCAATGAGGTAGAAATATACAAGGAGGCTATTGAAAAAGCAGAGTGATAATAGTTGAAAGCACATGGGATTTGGTAACAAGGGAGCTGGATTCAAATGCCAGCTCTGCTACTTACACCCTGGGCAAGTCACGTTCCCTTTCTGAGACTTAGTTTCTCCTTCTGTAAAATGAGAGAGTTGATTCAATTGACCTCCAAGATCCTGTGTGATTAGAGTCACCTAAAGAGTGTTCTTTCACCAGCACTAAATCAGAAAAGTCCAGATCACTGGAGGGTGATTGAGGCGAGCTCAGTGAAGCAGGGAGGATCAATGACGGGGAGGTCAACCAGGGTGTATTGGAAAAGCTCTCTTTTTTCACTCTTTTAGCATGTTTCCAAGGGAGTTGGAGGGTAAATTCAGGAATTAGGTCACTGTGTCTTGCCATTCCTTTCTAGTAGGAAAGAAAAGGAATGTCTGTCTCAGCCACATTTTGACTATGGCTTCCAAGGAGATAACAACCAAATCTCTGAATCTACATGCTGAATGTAAAATGCTATATATGTATATTTGTATATGTAGAATCTGTGGCCACATTTTAAAGGTCAACAGTACATCAGGGCTTCATAGTAAAAGTCCTACGTCTCCCCCCCCTTCCTTCCTGCTCTTTTGGACACCACAATACACATTCAGACAGGAAGAAGACATTTGGAAAATTGTGGTGACTTCCATTAGCTGCTCCTGCCTGATTCCATTCCATGCATCCTTGTGAAATAAATGTGTATGTCTCTCTTTTATTCTTCCTTGATTCATCTACCTCCTGATGATGGTGTCAGGAGGCTGGAGAGAGAATTGTTTCACAGCATGTGAGGTTTGGCTTCCAGATTTATGCCTTTCTTTGGAGTGAGATTCACAGGAACAAGAAACTAAAGAAGAATTATAAAAGGGCTGAAGATGCAAAAATGATCAACCCACCTGCTTTCCTTTTTTTTCTCTTGATCTTCTTTTCTCAGTCTATCTGCCCTTCTCTGTGGTATGGTGGGTTACATGCTGAATTTGGAGTTTGGGGACCTGGTCTGAAATTCTGATTCGATCATTTACTTACTTTCTGAATGAATTTGAGCTGGTCATTTAACCTCAATAGCTTTTAGTTTCTTCGTCTGTAAGATGAATGACTTGGATCAGCTGACCTCTAAGTCATCTTGTAGCTAGAAATCTCTGACCTTCTGATCTCACTGTCTTGGAATATTTCAATCAATACTTCTTTCTAGTCTTTTCTTTAATCTCAGTATATCACTGTGTCTCTTCTTTATTCCTTTTATTATTTTCCCCTTATTCACAATCCAAGAAATACTATAGCTATTCCCTACTACTATCATATATTTCTGCATCTCATCATATTCCCCAGCTTGTATTTGACTATACAGCTTCTAAGGCTCCAGAGGCTTACTTGTCCCCTTTTGGGAAATACTGACATACCATATATCATTTTCTCTTTTAGTAGAATCTTTTCTTCCTTCCTCAAGATGAGTTAGAATTACCAAGTGGTGAAGCCATTGCATAAACATATATCTTCTGTTTCAACTCATCCTCCCACCCTCCTGGGTATTTTGTTGCTGTACTTCTGTTTATTCAGTTATGTCCAACTTTTCATGACCCCATTTAGGGTTTTCTTGGCCAAGTTATAGGAGTGATTTGTCATTTCCTTCTCCAATTCATTTGACAGATGAGGAAACTGAGGCAAACAGGGTTAAATGACTTGCCCAGCATCACACAGTTAGTAAGTATCTGAGACCAGATTTGAACTCAGAAAAATGATCCAGGCCTGGCACTATACCAACTAATTAACTACCTCTGAGTATTCTCTTCTCCCAGAAGAATTCCCTCTCAGAACAGAAATGAAAGTAAGGATTGGTGACACTTTTGTCACAACAAATCCTTAAGAGAGAATCTGGAATTCAAAAATTTTTTAAACATTATTTTAAATGTAACTGGGGAAAATATTAAATAAATAAATGAGATTTTTTTCAACAATTCCCAAGAAGCTGAGTCCTTTGGAGGCTTGGAGGCTTGGAGCACTTGGAGCTCAGTACTCAGAAAGGTTAGAATGTAAAAATACCCAGGTACTTTAAGATTATGGAAGAGAAAAGACCTGAATGTAAAGGAGAAAAGAAGGAAAACAAGAGTTCTCAGACTGCTGAAGGACTTCATCTCACTGCCTGAAGAACGTGGACCATTGCTGTCAGCAAGCCTGCTGCTGCCATGGCACTAACATCTACATGATGGCTCTTTGGTTCTCTGAGACCTGAATGTAGAAGGCAGCGACTCTGAGGAAGCCTTGACCCTGGTCCTGATACAGAAGTCCTTCAGCCGTGCAGGGATCCCTCCTGTTCCATTGCTTTGGGCTCACTTAACTATTCCAGTGACAATAAGGATGAACTCTCTGAGGATACTGCTTTTGATGAAATGGACTAGGGGTCTGAAGTTTAAGGATATGTGCTCTAGTCCTCTCTGAGTGGAAGTCTGAACACCAGCATCTAGGATTGACTCCATGACTCAATTCACGAAGAATGGCACCAGAAACAGAAAGGGAAAGGTGATCCTCAGAAATTACCTCTTTGCATTGGTAGACTTTGCATATGGCACCCTGAGGGACTTGTTCAATGAACATATCTGGGGGAGGAGACCCAAGTTATTTAAAGCAAGAGCACAGAACTATGGTTTTCTCCATGTTGGCCATTGATTGAATAAAGTTTTCCTTGGTGAATGAAAAAAAAAAAAAAAAAAACTCCTGAGTTTGCATGATACCGCGGAATGTGGCAATGCTGTGGGAATGGTAATTCCAAGGAATATCCTGGGAACTGTTACCAATGCCTCCATGTTCAGAACTGTTTTTCTAAAAGATCACCCTTTGTTCCAAGTCCCATCTTAGTAACAATAATAACTCACCTGTGAGAAGCTTTAATATGTACAAAGTGCTTTCCTCACAAAAGCCCTGTGAGTTAGATATTGCAAGCAGTGTTATCCGTCTTTTAGAAATGAAAAAACAGACTCTTATGGTGACTGCTGTGGCCATACAACCAGTGTCAAAGCCAAGATGTGAACAGAAATCTTACATCTCACTCTTAAGTCTACTTCAAGTTAATACCAGTAGCCCAAAGCTTCTTAAACCATGGTTCCTGACCCTATATGGGGTCATGTAACTGAATGTGACAGTTGTGAAATTATGATTTATTATCAGTCAATGCTTGATTTGTATACCTTTATACTCAGCATCATGTAAAAATTTCTCAGGCTAAAAAGGATCACAAGTGGAAAAAGATTAAGAAATACTGCTGTAGCCTGTTCCCCAGGGGAAGGGTGACTGCCCCAAAGCTTACTGATTATTTGGTGAATACTTGTCCAGCCCTGTCATATATTGAAAAGCCTCTGCCACATTGCTTTTTTTTTTTTTACTTTAAGCTCTCTCTTCTTGTCTGTCTTATTTATCTCCATAGTGTCTGTCATACCCCAGAGCAGGGATCCTCCTGTTTTCTTCAATTCTTCCCCCGCTTCCCAGTTCCCCAAAATATTATGTCTTTCCCAATAGAATGTAATCTCCTTGGGAGTAAAATTTTCTCATTTTTGTACCTCCAGCACTTAATATAATGCCTAGCATATAGTAAATGCTTAACAAAGACTCCATCTTCTGACCGATCCCAGGTCCAGCTCTCTTTGCATGTATGGAAATTCAATGAGATTCCAGAATCTATTTCCTTCCTTGCTATTATAAACTCAGAGGTCATTGAATCCATGTTCCCTCTCTATTTTACAGATTAACAAACTGAGTTCCAGGGAGGATTATACAATGATTAAATGTCTGTGATAAGATTCAACCCTAATTCTTATTGATTCCAAGTTCAACTTTCCTGACTCTAAGTTTAAGGTTTGATTCTGGAAGAGATTGCACTGTCTGGGCTGCTTCATTGTCTATAGTTGTCACTTTGGAACAAAAGAAAATGACCACTGTCCAAGCTTTCTTATGAAAATATCCAAGCAGAACTGAGATCAAAAAGGATGAACCATCATTTGAAAACGTGGATGGGAGATAAAATTTCCAGAATTGTTTGCCTTTCAAAAGATTGTCTTCCCTTTCAGCAATTGCAAGAAGTGCCCTTGTTGCCCTTGTTAAACTAGACCCATCTAAAGCAGGATCCACTCTCTGTGTAGAGACAGAACCAATCCAAAGCAAACTTATCACAATTATTCCAGTAAGTAGCAGCAGGATGAATAACATCCTCACTCAACTCACAGATTACCAGGCACTCATTACTGCTGTAACCACTCAAGATAATTGCCCAGTAATCTATCTCAATTATTTTGTGGTCAGCATGGCAGTTATCCAGCAAAATTCAGAGAAATTTTCCTGAGAGACACAGTAACTGAGTAGTGTGGGTCCTTGGTAAAGGTGGGAGGGAGCTTAAAAAGAAGAATAATAGAGAGGGAGAGAGAAATGAGGGACAGAAGAGGAAAAAGAAGGGAGACAGGAAAGGGGAGAAGGGAAAGAGAAGAAAAAGAATTTAGCTTCTCCAACCACTGAAGGAAAAAATTTCTACTTATAATTTAGCTCATAGTCCCTAACATTTCATGAGGCATCCTACATCATTACTATATTTCTCATTAAAAGAAAAAAAAAGATTAAGAAATAGAGACAAGGGGGGGGAGCCAAGATGGCGAACTGCAGACAGCATTCTCTGTAAGCTCCTGAGACCTTCCCTCAGACACCGACAAACTGAGCCTCCGAACTGGTTCTGGAGTGAGGGCTTCACCAAACACTTGGACTACAACGCACTTCTATCAAATATCTACTTTGAAAGAACTTCTGAG
>JAJPUD010003390.1:104699-129948 GCA_023553655.1 Myrmecobius fasciatus | reverse complement strand
CAGCAAGAAATAGAAAAAGAAATTCCATTCAGAATAACGGATGATAGCATAAAATATTTGGGAATCTATCTGCCAAGAAAATGTCAGAAACTATATGAACTAAACTACAAAACACTTTCCACACAAATAAAATCAGACCTAGTCAATTGGAAAAACATTAAGTGCTAATGGGTAGGCCGAGAGAATATAATAAAAATGGCAATACTACCCAAACTAATTTACTTATTTAGTGCCATACCAATCAAACTCCCAAGAAATTATTTTACAGATCTAGAAAAAAATAGTACCAAAGTTCATTTGGAAGAACAAAAGGTCAAGGATTTCAAGGGAATTAATGAAAAAAAGACAGATGAAGGTGGCCTTGCTGTACCAGATATAAAACTATATTATAAAGCAGCAGTCATCAAAACCATTTGGTAGTCGATCAGTGGCATAGAATAGGATATCAGGACAAGCTAGGTAATAACGTTAGCAATTTAGTGTTTGATAAACCCAAAGACCCCAGCTTTTGGGATAAGTACTCACTATTCAGCAAAAACTGCTGGGATAATTGGAAACTAGTGTGGAAGAAATTAAGGCTGGACCCACACCTAACATTGCACACCAAGATAAGATCTAAATGGGTTCATGATCTAGATATAAAGAGTGATGTTATAACCAAATTAGAGGAACATGGGATAGTTTACCTCTCAGACCTGTGGAGATGGAATACATTTATGTCCAGGGAAGATCTGGAACTCTTAATTGAACACCAGATAGATAATTTTGATTATATTAAGTTAAAAAGTTTCTGTACTAACAAAACTAATGCAGACAAGATTAGGAGGGAAACATCAAATTGGGAAATTATCTTTACATTTAAGTGTTCTGATAAAGGTCTCATCTCTAAGATATATAGAGAATTGTCTCACATTTATAAAAATTCAAGCCATTCTCCAATTGATAAATGGTCAAAGGATATGAACAGACAATTTTCAGATGATGAAATTAAAACTATTTATAATCATATGAAAAGGTGCTCCAAATCACTATTGATCAAAGAAATGCAAATTAAGACAACTCTGAGGTACCACTACACACCTGTCAGATTGGCTAAAATGACAGGAAAAGATAACGATGAATTTTGGAGGGGATGTGGGAAGACTGGGACACTGATGCATTGTTGGTGGAGCTGTGAACAGATCCAACCATTCTGGAGAGCAATTTGGAGCTATGCTCAAAAAGTTATCAAACTGTGCATACCCTTTGACCCAGCAGTGTTTCTATTGGGCTTGTATCCCAAAGAAATCATAAAAGAAGGAAAGGGCCCCACATGTGCAAGAATGTTTGTGGCAGCTCTTTTTGTGGTGTCTAGAAACTGGAAACTGAGTAGATGCCCATCAATTGGAGAGTGGCTGAATAAATTATGGTATATGAATGTTATGGAATATTATTGCTCTGTAAGAAACGACCAACAGGACGATTTCAGAGAGGCCTGGAGAGACTTGCATGAACTGATGCTGAGTGAGATGAGCAGAACCAGGAGATCGTTGTACACGGCAACAACAGTACTATATGAGGATCAGTTCTAATGGACATGACTCTCTTCAACAATGAAATGCTTCAAACCAGTTTCAATTGTTCAGTGAAGAAGGCCATATACACCCAGAGAGAGGGATGTGAAATGTGGACCACAACATAACATTTTCATGTTCTCTATTGATGTTTGCTTGCACTGTATTTCCTTTATCGGATTATTCTCTCTTATAGATATTATTTCTCCTGAACAAAAAAATGATGTGTGGCAATAACTATACATATATTCTATTTAAGTATTCTAACATAATTATCATGTTGTGTATATCCTGCTATCTAGGGGAGGGGTGGGGACTAGGGGGGAAAAATTTGTAACAGAAAGCTTTGTAAGGGTTAATGTTTAGGAATTACCCATACATATGTTTTGCAAATAAAAAGTATTAATAATAAAAAATAAATAAATAAATAAATTGAATTAATTGGCAAAAAAAAGAAAAAAAGACAAAAAGGGGGTAGGAGTAATAATGAAAGCTGGATAAGAGAGATGTTATTTATCCTGATGGATGAAAAACCTTAATAATAAGAATCCTCAATTCTATTTATTTTATCAGTTGAATGCAAACCCTATGTCATTTCCCAAAATTCCATATCTATTTTCTTTACTCTAATGGCAATCCTTCTTCTATGACTTTTTGTATGGGGTAGACAGAATCTGGTTTTTCACCATTGTCTTAGAGTTTTCAAAGTCTACTTGGGCTGCATTAATAGAAGAGGTATTCCAAGTAAGGGAGGGATGAAGAGGAGGAGGAAAAGCTTGAGGAGGAGAAGAAAGGAAGGCAAGGAGGATAATAGCTAATATATATGCTTACCATATGCCAGGCACTGTGCTAAGTGCTTTACAATTACTGTGCATTTGATCTTCATAACCACCCTGGGAAGTTGGTGCTTTTGTAATCCTCATTTTACAGATAAGGAAATAAATGGAGGCAGAACTTGAGTGACTTGCCCAGTGACTTGTAAATGCTTAACCTCGTCTTCCTGACACTATGCCTGGCACTCTATCCTCTGTGCCATATAGGTATCCCACGATGATAGAACTGACCAGCCTATATCTAGAATATTTTTAAATTCTAAGTACAATATATTAAGATGACTTATATCAAATTCAGAGGAGGAAATTTTAAGATACGTCACATGGTGAATAGTTGAAAAGCCCAAAACTATGGATCATAGAAAACTTTTCCAGTATTTGAAAAGTTGTCATGTGGAAGTAGGATCATACTTATTCTCTGTTTTCAGGTAGCAGTAATATAATGAATGGATGAAAATGATAGGGGTAAATTTTCAACACATTAAAAAGATCTTCCCCAAAATTAAAACAATTCTATAGTGAGCTTCCCGCTTAGTGGAAATCATCAAACCCAGTCAGAGTGGCCAGTTGTTAGGAATGTTATACAAATGAATCATGCAGCAGGTAAGAGATTGAATGAGATAGTTGCTAAATCTCATTTTAATTCTACTGTAAAACTCTGTAATCCTATGAGTCAATGAGCATCCATCCAGCTAGCTATTCTCCTCCAAATGACCTTCTCTCCCTCCAGCCCCCCATGTACCATCATCTTTGTCAACAAATGATGAATACAGACTGTGAAACTGGGCACTAGAGGGTTTGTAGAGTTTAGTTTGGACATAGTCCCTGCCTTCAAGAGCTTTTAATCAAGTTGGAAGACCAGATGGACCAAAAATAATATTAGTAAATAAATAAATGAACAGATTGAATAGGACAATTTGTAGACAAATGCAGACCACATAAATATCAGACAATCACCTCTTAATTATGAAATTTGTGGATTATTAATGGTAAATGTTTAATTCCACACTGCTTACCTCTGTCATTCCACATTGTCAGCAAGTGCTCAGGAAATTCAAGCTATAAAGTTAAATTTATAAAGGGAAAGGGAAATAAAAATACTTCCCAGAGCCAAACACAAATTATTTGGGTGTGTATACTACTATGTACTATCCAAAACCTTGTTCTTTTCCAAAAGCTTAGTGAATCACGATTTGACATTGACTATCCCTGCACAGTCTGGTTGATAGAATTTTATACTCAGCATCAGAGAAATTTGGGTTCACATCCACCTCTAATAATTTTAAGCTAGGTGATAATGGGCAAGCCACTTGATCTTCAGGCAACCCTATAAATTATAGATGAAATGTGATCTGTGTTGCTGGAAGGAATTGGCACACTGGGACATACTTGAAATAGTGACAGAATGGCTTTTCATGAGAGCTAATACAGTACTATGGTATACTGAGGATGATATATGGTTATGGGATAATTAGAGAATACAACAAAAAGAAGGTGGACCTTGTAGTAGGTTCTAAAGAATCCTGGGAAAGCACAGCACTACTCAGCCAAATCAAAAGTCCTGAAAATCTGAGAAAAATTGATTGTTGTTTCCCCTGTTACTAGCTAGGTTGGAAGGTAACATAGTGCATGCCCTTGTCTCAAGAGAGATACTTCATCTCATACCACCATCCGATTATTAACCTCAATCAGCAAAGAAAGACATTCTGTGCAAACTTCCTTATTACATATGTTTTGTCCCAACCATAGAGAAGCCACTGAGGGACACTTTGGTAAATGGAGCTTCCTAGACCTGCCACTGGTGATTGAGGGATGCATCCATTCTGAGACCTGCTCACAAGTCGTAATTCAGGAGTCTCCCTAATTCAGATAGTTTGAGGACACTGGACCCTGGAAATAAGCTTTCCCCATCACTGCACTCCACTCAGCACTTAGCTTTACATCATTTCCAAAGCATTAAGCAGCCAGCAACTTGAGAGCAAAAAACTGGATTCTAGCCACTCAGCTCGGGTTGACATCAGTAACATCTGACATCATTTAGAAGACACAGCAAGGGTAAAAGAGCACTTTTTTGATTAGCCACATAAATAATTCTAAGCTGAAAATTAAGTTAAGAGGCTGATTTTTTAAATGAATTTTCAGGTAGGGGCTATCCTAGTTGCATTGCATGTGAGAGAATGAATCTATATGTGTGACTCCTGCAGAGAAGTGCTTAAAAAGATAGTGGTAAATACTGAAAAGGAAGCCTAGCAAGGAATGACAGGAAGAGAGGAAACAGTTCAGAGAAGATCATCACTGTAATTCTTGGAAACTATTTCTAAGAAAGGAACAATTTGAAGTATTCCCTCCATTTTCTCCTACCACTGAGGAAAATGAGAGAATGGTCATGTGGTATGGTGAATTTAGTCCATATACCTAAGTTCAAATGTTGACTCTGCTCCTTATTACTAGCATTACCTTAAGCAAATAATCTTTCTAGCCGTCACTTTCCTCATATATAAAATGAATAGGTTAAACTCCAAGTCAGGTAATCTGAGGTGGCACAATAGATAGAACTCTGGTCTTGAGTCAGGAAAACTCATCTTCTTGAATTCAATTCTGGTCTCAGATACATCCCAGTATCCCTGTTTGCCTCAGTTCCTCATCTGTAAAATGAAGCAGAGAAGGAAATGGTAAGCCCCTCCAATATCTTTGCGAATAAAACACCATATGGGTCCACAAGTTACTTAACCCTCTGTGAAATGAGATGGAGAAGGAAATGACAAACCATTGTAGTATCTTTGCCGAGAAAACCCCAAATGGAGTCACAAAGGGTCAGACATGACAACAACAATGAAGTAATGAACAACTTTCAAAGACAAGAATTCTGATCCACCATGATTTCAGAGAATTGATGATGATACAATTTGTTAGGAAGCAATAATTGCTTCCTAACAAATAGTGGGATCAGGATGCCAAATGAGACCTTTTTAAATTTTTTTAACCCTAACCATTGCAGGATGTTTTTAATTGACTGCCTATATTACAAGGGTTTTGTTTCCCTTTTATTTTTTCTATAGTGGAAGGAGATGAAAGGAAAAATATTTTTCACTAAAAATTAAGTTTTTTAAGATGAGAAAAGTTGGATTAAATGATTTTTATATCTATCTCAGATTTATGAGTTTCAACATCCAGCTTCAGGAAGCAAAAGAAGGGAAAGGAAGGGGAATCAGATAGCTCCTCTTTCACTTTTATATTTCACAGAATTTGCTATAGACAATGGGAGAATTGAAATCAATTACCACTTCCTAAATTCAGTTCTAGAAGAGTAACAGAATAAGGAAAGAACATATACTCATGGATACCTGTATTCTAAAAATAAGAGGAAAAACTGATATTTACATAGCATTTTATATACATGACTTCATTTAAGTCCCCATACCTAGATCCTTCTTCCTTCTAATATCCTGGCTTCCTTAATATCTCGGCTAAAATCATATCTTCTCTAATAAAACCTTCCTGATTCACCTTAATGCTATTGCTTTTCTTCTGGAATTATCTCCAAATTATTCTATGATATCTTATTTGTACACATTTGCTCACATGTTGCCTTCCCAGTAGAATACTAACTCCTTGAGAATAGAAACTTGTTTTTACTTTCAGTTTGGTTTTGGCTTTTCATTGTACCTCACTGCTTAGCACAGCACCTGGCATATACTTGGCATTTAATAAATGCTTTTTGACTTGATTCACAATAACCAGTAAGGCAGGCTCTACAGGTATTACTCCCAGTTTACACAGAAGAAAACTGAGCTCCAGAGATGGTAAAGTGACTACCTCTCAGTTACGTAGTTAGTAAGTTTAATCCAGCTTCCTAATTCCAATAAGTTATCATACTGTTTTATAGTTCTGGATCAATCAGTGACTCTGAGAAAATCATTTCTCTATCTGAAAAATGAAATGGTTGAATTAGTTGGTTCCCTAAATATATTTCCAGGCTTAACAGTCTATGATTTTAGAAAATGTAGTATTGGTCTCCCACATTTTTTGTCCCTAAAGCCTTCAACAAGCTGGTTTGAAGAACTAGTTGAGGAACTTGTATATATTCATATTTAATGCTGATTATCAAGAACTGCTACTGGGAAGTAGGTGTTTAAAAGTATGGACTCCAGAATAGCTCTGGACTCTCATTCCGAAACTACTCCCAGGAGAAGTAGGATCAGAGCACACAGAGAGTATTGGTTATAACAAGTCTCATATTCTTATATACCCATCAAAGGACTTCAATAAAAAGACATCTCACAATTAGAATTTGGGGATATATTTTGTGTTATCCAACAGGATTCATAAAAATGAAACTGAAAAGGAGGAGGGAAAGACATAGAAAACAATCATTTGAAAAGGAACATACGTGCAAAGGATACTCCCACTGTTTGTCCTGAAGGGGAGGTCTTTCCTTCAGACACATTCCCAGCTACCTTTTGGTAAAAGAAAAAGAGCAGAAGAAGGAAAAAGAGAGAGTCTGGAAAACCAGATAAAGATGGATAGAAGGGGATTGAGACAAAGGCACCTGCCAGCATTTTGTCAGGTCTTACTCACCAGCTCAAAAACAAACTCATTAATTATCCAGCCTGCGTGGGCTGAAATAGCCCCCAATGTAAACACACCCACTCACCAAGCTCTCCATGTGAAAAACAGAAATGGAATATACACATCATGGGCTCTGTCCTCTAAATAGAATGCATAATAGTCACACATGTATAACCAGCTCTGTTACAGGCTAGAACATCCCTCCAAACCAATATCCATAGACCTAGAAATAAGCCAAATCACCCTGACCTTTCTCATACTCTGTTTTCCTATCAAAAAGCCCCCAGACTTTTCAAGTCAAATTTCCTTTCTCCTATTTCCTTCCCTTGACAAACTCCAAGTATAGTCACTTGTTCTAACCTTGCTCCACCTCACCCCAAACATACATAAATTGACTTTTTTTTTCTGCACCATCACTCATTTCCTGATGAGTTCCTAGAGACCCAGGCTTAACTTTTAGCTTGTTTTGCATTGTTTAAGCACACCATCCATAGTGTGTGATCAGCAAAAACTAACATTTGAGAGAGCAAGAATCCCAGATATCTGCCTTACAGTTTGATAGCATTGATTTCTACCAACATTTTGTTGGGGACATAAGGTCCATTATTTGATTTTATGAGGGTGAAAAAATAACAAGGTACTGAGATTCATAAATAAGAATTTGAAGTACAGAGACCGTCAAATCCATTATATACAGCACTGGCCTTTATGCTTCACCTATTTACAGTTGAGAAATCAGCAATTGAAGATATTGATGAAGATCACCTTAATCAGTCCTGTCTTTATTTTAGGAATAGAGAAAAATCACCTTTCACAAGTAAAAAAGTTGGGAGAGAACAGAAGAGAATGAATGGATAAACAGATTATGGTACAATGGAGTATATTTGCATTGTAAAAAATTAAGAAAATAATGAAGAGAAAACTATCTGAGGACTTTAAAATACTGAGAAAATGAAGTGATGAATCAGAAAAATGTATGCAATGACTACAATAATGTAACAGGAAACAACTTTGAATGACTTAATATTTCTAATTAAGGTAATGACCAATTTTGACTTAAGAAGACTGATGGTGAAGCATGCCTCATGAGAGAGGTGATGAACTAGAGGTATGGAATAAGACATATTCTGTCAAATGTGGCCACTGCATGAATTTGTTTGAATATATTCTGAAAAGCTTCTATTTAAGGGAGAATTTAAAGAAGGAGGAAACTTGGTAGTCATTGTTGAGAAAAAAGGAAGGAAAGAAGGAAGAAAGAAAATAATGGTACATTTTTCAACAAATAGGAGACAATGGAAGGTAGCTCAGAAGTGAACATGAAGCAGAATAGTTTTGTTAGTGTCATGTTAAATTTAATATACCCCCCCCAAAACAAAGAATAAATAATAAAAGTCATAGTTTGATATGCAATTCTCTTTTAAGTTAATCTTTCTAAACTGAAATCTTCTTGTGCATTTATTCTGTTGGCTTTTTTAATAAAAAGAAAAAATTTAAGTCATCTTACAAGATGCAAGCTCCATGAGTATAATGAATATGATTTATATAAGCTTTAAATTTCTTTCAATATCTGAATCAGCATAACAAAAAGCGTCTATTTTAGCAAATGTTTAGCAAGGTAAATGCACACATATAACAGGATTATACAGTTTAACAGTCCCACTCATTAGTCACCCTATGCCTCATACTTGACTCATTCCCATATTTAGTCATATTAGATGAACTTATTAGGTTAATTTTGATATGTTTTTGACTATTTCCTCATGAATTCGAAAATGGCTATTATCTCTTTCAATTCATCTATTAAGCTCAAAGCTTCCATAGTAGTTCATAAAATATTGATTATTAAACTGGAGAAATTTCCTTTCTTATGACCAATTGCTCTTATATAATTTTCTGATTCATGAGGAATTTAATGCAGTACAATTAGAATTATACATATATATTATGAAAAACCCTAATTGTATTGCATTAAATATTAACATGGAGTGTCATTATTAATAATGTAGTCAATAATAACAAAGAAGTTGCAATATTTTAGCTGTGAAAAAAAATTAATTAGAATTAGAATTACAAACTATTAGTGTAACTAAAGATGACTTCTCTTCATTTTTGAATATAGTCCTATATCATTCAGTTTATTCAAAACACAAAAAAGTTTCTTCAAAAGAATTATCTTTATCTTCTTCTCCAGATAAAGTTTACAATAGTTCCATAAAGAAAGAATATCCTTTCATCTTCCTTCTCTTTTTTTTTCTTTAGCTTATCTTCAGCCAAAATAGGATAAAAATTTCTTTAGCATCTCTCAAGCCATCATTCTTTCTGGACTTATTCCCACAAAATTACCTTTATAATGATTTTTCAAACTCATAGTTAAATATGCTCCCCCATCATATGTCTTTTCTAATTTTTTCTATTAAATCATCCCCATTACCTCTCTATTCTCAATTTCTCAAAAGCTGCCAGCCCCAACTGACAAATCTCAAATATTCTATTTGGCTACTAAAGTAATAGCAATAGCAATAATAATCACTTCTGTAAGAGAAGCTTTTGAAACAAGTGCTACAAATGAATGATTTTAGAAAAAGGCCATAGAGGAATTACAAAGTCAAATCTAGTCAATAAGCATTTTATTTATGTCTCAGACTTTCTGCTAAGTACTGGGACTACAAAAGGGGAACAAAAATAGCCCTGAACCTTAAAGAGCTCAGAAACTAATGGGTGAGACACTATGCAGAACAACTATGTACAAACAAGCTATATACAGAATAAATTGGGAATAATCTCAGAGGGAAGGTTCTAGCATTAAGGTGGATTAGAAAAGTCTTATTGCAGAAGGTGGAATTTTAGCTCAGACATGAAGGAAGACAAGAAAGTCAGGAGCCAGAGATGAGGAGGAAGAGAATTACAGGCATGTGGAATCATACAAAAATACACAGGCAAGATGGAGTTTTGTTCACAAATAGCAGTAAGGAGGTCAATGTCACTGGATCATAAGGTATGTAGAGGAGAACAAGATACAAGAAGACTAGAAACACAGAAAATGGTCAGATTATAAAGAGCATTAAAAAAACAAAGAAATTTATATATTTTATTGATGGAGGTAATAAGCCACTATACTTTATTGAATTGGGGTTGGGGAAGAGAGAATTAGATCTGTTTGTGCTTTAGAAAGATCAGTTTAGTAGATGATTGGAGGATGAACAGTAATAGGGAGAGATGAAACAGGAAGATTAACTAGTAAACCATTGCAGTAGTTGAGGAATTAAGTGATGAGGGTCTGAACCAAATAAGGGGTGGTCTCAGAGAAGAGAAGTATATATGAGACATGTTGTAAAGATAGAATCAACAAGACTTGGCAACTGTTGAGATATAGGAGGTAAGGAATAAGATAATGATAAATAAAAGAAGACATTCAGGTTGTAAGCCTGGGTGACTGGAAGGGTATTGTACCTTTGACAGTTATAGAGAAGTTAGGAAGGAGAAAAGCAGTTTGGGGGAAAAGATAGTTAATTCAGTTATGAATATGTTCAGTTCAAGATATCTATAAAACATCCAATTTGGTATAATCCAGTGTGAGACAAAGTCAAGAGAGAAATAAGGGCTAGTTAAATAGACCCTAGAATCATCTACATAGAAATAATTAAAAATATGACCTAAGAAACGAAAGACCCTATGTTTGAGGTGAGAAAAAGAAAACTCTGCATAAAATGGTATATAAGTATATAATGTATTTATATGTGGTATGGTGTTTTCCACCTACACTAATGACAGAACAGGTAGAAATAATTTTGAAGTACAATTCAGAAATGGGATATATTACATGAGGGATAGGATGATACTCTTATGTTCTGTTGTGATATCAAGATTCTAATATAATTTTCCTCCAAACTAAACAGACTTTTTGTTTCTCTTTTTAAATTCTATTTTCCAAATTTTTATTCTTTTTATAATTCTTCTAAAGAAATTTCATAAGCTCATATTCATCTATAAAATTTGTTTCAAGTCTGTCCTGAAGTGGCTATGATCACCATCACTGAGTGCTTTAAGAGACAAATGAAATATGAAGATTGTTGAACAGTGATTATGTTTCAATTTAATTCATAGTTTTAGAATTAGAAAAGACTTTAAAAGTTACCTAATCTAACTCTCAATTTACATTTGAGGAAATTGATGCTTCTTGAGATAAAGTTAAATGACTTGACCAAAGTCAAAACAGAGTGACTGAAACAAAATTTGAACTCAGTGCCTCTGAGTTTTCCATTACATTTGCTGTCTCAAGGAAAGGCTTTGAAATTCTCTTCAATTCAATTCAATAATCACACAGAGACCCACTTTACTCATCTCACAAGGGAAAAAAATGCATCTGCCTCTGATGATTGAGAAAGAGTTTTGTCTGAAGGTAAGGAGTAGGGCTGAACTAAATGAGCTTTAAAGGCCTCTCTGGACCTAGTTTTCCATGAATCTCTGATATTTGCTCCTTTCCTCCCTACCCCCTCTCATCCTAGGAAGGAAGGCTTAATGCAGCCTGCCTGAAGCATCTGTTGCCCTTTTGAAAAGGGAAACTTGACAGCTCAGCAGCACTTGGTAGCTGCTGAGAGGGGGATCTTGCCAAACTCCACCAGCTCTTTCTTTATCTGATTTATGGTGGCTCCCAAATTACAGTGCCCTCCCCAATCAAACTGGAAAAAAACCCAACTTTTTAAAGCACCAAAATGAGATAAAGTATATTTGATACTTGATAATAGAAAACCAAGATAAAAGAAATTTTCTGAGGTGAAGTGCCTCGCTTAGGAGGAATTGAACAGCTAGTTCCTTATTGGCTCCCCATACACTATGCTAGTTAAATATTTGCTGACTTTGCAAAAGATGTGCCCAGATTCCTAAACCCAAATCTCCTGGAAGCCCTAGTTTGTCAGAGGCCCTATAGATACACAAGGGAAGAATTATTTGCAAGCAGATCTGACAGTGCCTGGTAAGTAGAGTCATTTGCAACAATCATCCACATCATTTTAAGAGGTTCTTTTAATGTCTCACTTTTATTGTCATCATTATCTTGTCCCTCATTGTCTCCCTGAACACTTCACCTTGATAGACGGCATTCTCTCTTAGGTTCTCAACCTCACTCCCTCTCCCTCTCCCTCTTCACTTCCCTCACAGGATCTCATGCTCTTGAAAGAAGTTAATAACTTTACTCTCTGAGAAAATAATAAGTCGATATCTGAGATGACCTGACTATTCTTTTCAGAGTTGGGCAGACAGAGGGGGGATTAAAGGAAAGGTAGAAGCTGTCCACAGCAGTCAGATACAATAAACAGAAGCACTCCAGAAAAACAGATTGAATGAGACAAAGAGGAAGAGATGTCGATAATTATCGAGGGCCTGGGAAGTGTTTAAAGAGAGGGACAAGGGACAGAGTGGGAGAAGACACTAAAGAAGAAAGACAAGTCAGAGAGAAAAGAATATATGAGAAGCAGATCAAGGCCACTTAAAGGAGGCTAGCTGACTGCTCCTAAGTAAAGAGAGACAACTAACTGCCCATACTGAGTGATCCTCAGAGATGAAGAGACAGGGCCAGGAGTCATAAGCTGTAATAAGGTTTTAAAATGCTTCGATTCAATAAATCATCTATAAGCAGAAGAGAAAGAAGGAAAATGCGAGACTGATAGGACAAATTAGACTAACCCTTAATAGGAATGTTTCAGATTGCTGATTCTGGTGAAGAACACATCAAACAAACACTTGAAGCCAAAAGTAGAGAGACCTCCATAATCTATCCTTTTTCTACCTCAAGTCCATGTGATCTTAAAGTGAGCTAAAACTAAGAAGAAAGCCCTCTAAGTCTAAAGTATCTATGTATAAGCCAACTTCTTTGCTAATATCCCTTCTCGGCTCTCTTTCAAATTATAATAATAAAATGTGGTGGGAAATAATCACTATTGAGTCACTTTCCTTACAGCCCCATCCATGTCTCAGTTCTGGTTTCAAATTTTCTAAGGGTTAAACATAATAGACTTTCTTCTGCCACTAAAATCTTTTCAGTCAATTTAGTTTTAACACTTCAGGGATACAGGGACATGGAATATGACTAGAAGTTAACATAGTAGGGAGAATGAAACACAATGAGGTCTAGGTTTGGAAAAATTTGCAGATGAATGGGCTTCCTTGCTGGTTTCACATACAACATGCCAGGTGGATATTTGCTGAGTTTGCAAAAGATGTGCCTGGATTCCTAAACCCAAATCTCCTGGAAGCCCTAGATTGTCAGAAGTTCTATAGATATACAAAGAAAGAATTATTTGTAAGCAGATCTCACAGTAACTGGTGAGTAGAGTCTCTTGCAACTATCACCCACATCATCTCCTAAGATGTTCTCCACAATGTCATGCGAAACAGTTGAAGCAAATGATAACTGATGACATCAATATTTCTGCTGGGGTTGGGGGAGGTATTAAAGGAGCAAGATTGTTAGAAAAAGACAGATATATCTTGGCATGAGTTGGCCTGTACATGGAAGTGAGAATGAGTGGTAAAGTGACCAGGGGAAAGGAAGGAATACTAGTTGAGTAATAGAGCAGAGAATGGTGAGTCAAGTCCATAGATAGTTCAAATTTTACCTCAGCTGTGTGATCCTCAGCAAGTCACTTAATCCTGTTTGCCTCAGTTTCTGTAAAAAGAGCTGTAGAAGGAAATGGCAAACCACTCCAGTTTCATTGCTGAAACCCCAAATAGGACCATGAAGAGTTGGACAGAACTGAAAAAGAAATGTTATATGGTAGTGGTACATAAGGGACTAGGAATTTCTTCCCTTGTGTTATCATTGTACTCAGCTCTATGTGTATATGGGAATGCATGGAGCAATTAAAGTATTCAAAAGCATTTTATTTTGTTCCAGAATACCACATTATGCAGTTCCAGGGTGCAAACCACATGCCCCAGACTAAGCTGATAATAGGCAACACTCATCTTCTCTCTGGAGAGGCGAAAACAGTAGTGTAGTGGAAAGCAACCCTGTGAGGAAGGGAATGCAAATATTATTATATTCATGATGAAACTGTAATCAGATGCATCTCAGAGTTGCTTTTCTGATTTGTTACCAATTGATCTTACTCCCAATTACTCCCATTGCCTGGAAAAGGTGCCCATTGGTAAGCATCAGGCATGGCAATGGAAAGAAAAATATAAGCAAAAATATGTTTCTAAATGACTGGGAAAAAATATGAACAGAAAGTAAAAATGTAACTGATTTAAAATACATTAACTAATAAGATATAAATTCCATAGCTGAAAATCCTCTCTGACCTTTGACTGATGTTACTACTCAGAACATTCTTTTAGCTCTGCTAAAACCTATTGACCTACTGGATTTCTTTCCATCTTCTCCAGGATCTTTGTGAAAATCATTCTAGGTATGATATAGTATTCCATGGTTTCAAGAAGCAGCCTTCAGTAGGACAGGTGGATGAGACAGCTGGATCTAGGGTCAGAAGACCGAAATTCAGGTTTCAGTTCCATTTCTAATCATGTGATTCCCATTGTCAATTAGCAAAACAACTAATATGCATTTATCAGTTATTATTTTGTATAAGGTACAAGAGATACAAAGTTCAGATAAGAAAGAGTCCCTATCCTCAAGGATTTTAGCAATCTGGTAATGAGATACATATATACAATATATAATTATGTACTTTGAGCATGTAATCTATATGTGTATGTATATATTATCTATCTATGGGATATATGACTATAAATACATACATATATACATATATATGTGTATACACACATATACACACACACATGGGAAGAATATGGACCTAAGATCTTATTAGGAATTGTTAACTCCCTGTTTGAAAACTCTATTTTCTCTACCAATGCAGATCAACTCAGCTATAGTTAATTACATGTGTGTATATATTATATGCACCTATGAAATTCATACCTTATTATTTAGTGCATTCCAGTCTCATTTTTACTTCCTATTCATTTTTCTCAGTCCTTTAGAAATTTGTTTTTGCTTATCTTTTCCCTTTCAGTGCCATGGCCTATTACTTGCCATTGTGTCCTTGCAAGTTTTTAAAGGTATTCTTGGGATACAGAGTACTTAGGTGATTTGCCCATGGTTACAGCACTAATATGTGTCAAAGGTAAGACTAAAAGCTACCCCAGGTCTTCCTGACTTTGTGGTGAACCTTCTGCCTACTATGTAATAAAACAATTAAGTACAAAGCAAAGTGTTATGCTAAGCCTAAGGAATACAATAATTACTGAATGAATTGCATCAAAGAAAAATTCCTGAAGCATTTGAATTTGGGATAAATGGATGGTAGGAATTCAATGGATGAAAAAGGGAAGAGAGAATATTATCAAGTATAAGAAATATTAGAAGTAAAATTTTAGAAGTATGAGATCACAATGTCCATTAAGAGAGCAGAGAGTTGCCCAGTTTTACAGGAGCACAGATTACATTAAAAAAATAATAGGAGATAAGCCTAGGAAGAGGAAGATAGCCACATTATGGAGGTCCTTCAATGTCAGACAAGGTTGATTTGCCCTTATTTGTACTACCAACCTTGGCAGGCAATAGGGAATCAGTGATAAATTTAATGCAGAGTAGTAATATGACCATATCTATTCATATGAAGTCTTATTCCAGCAGCTATGTAAAGAGGGAAACAATGAGCATAGAAGGGTAGTAATAATGAAGGATTATATTGAAGTGGTGGCAATGGGGAAATAGATAAGAGAATGAATGAAAAAAAATTATAGAAAAAGAATTATAGGACTTGTTAACTGGCTATTAGAAGTAAAGGAAAGAGAAGAGTCAAAAATACCCCAAACTTATACAGTGGCAGAAAGAAAAAGTTTAAGAAAAAGATAATGAGTCAATATCCTGAAGATAGTGATATCGGTTTAAGCTCAGAATAAAGGTTGAAACTAGAGATATAAATTTGATAGTCATCAGCAGAGATCTTAGCTTTGTATGTGGAGTTATAAATTGAGATTTAAATGGGACCTCAGACACCATATAGTTTGATATAAAAAATGAAGGACTTGGGATTGCCAAGGAAAAGAATGTAAAAAAACTGAAGAGCTGAAGCCAGGCCATTGTGTAAAACATATATTTAGGAGTCAGGAAAAGTTGCCATGTACAATGATTTCTTGGTTCTGATCATTTCACTTAATATCAATTCATGTAAGTCTCTCCAGGACTCTCTAAAATCATCCTGCTGGTCATTTCTTAGAGAACAATAATATTCCATAACATTCATATTTCATAACTTATTTAGCCATTCTCCAACTGATGGGCATCCACTTAGTTTCCAGTTTCTTGACACTACAAAAAAAAAAGACTGTCATAAACATTTTTGCACATGTGGGTTCCTTTCCCTCATTTAAGATCTCTTTGGGATAAAAGCCCAGTAGAAACACTGCTGGGTCAAAGGGTATGCATAGTTTGGTAGTCCTTTGGGCATAGTTTCAGGTTGCTCTCCAGAATGGTTGGATCCATTCACAGTTCCACCAAAAACGTATTAGTGTCCCAGTTTTCCCACAACTCCTCCAACTTTTATCATTATCTTTTCCTTTCATCTTAGCCAATCTGAGAGGTATGTAGTGGTACTTCAGAATTGTCTTAATTTACATTTATCTGATCAATCGTGATTTAGAGCACCTTTTCATATGACTAAAAATAGTTTCAATTTCTTCATCTGAAAATTGTTCATATCCTTTGACCATTTATCATTTGGAGAATGGCTTGAATTCTTATAAATTTGAGTCATTTCTCTATACATCTAAATCTATATTCAAAGCCTTTATGTCTTATCAAAAAATCCCACTTTTTGGACTGTCACTGGCATAGGCTTTGAGACGGTAGCATCAAATGAGATAATAACATCAAATATTTGTGAAACACTATTGAGATACTTTATGTTATCATTTTAACTATGAAATAGCATAGGTTGCATTTCCATTTTGTCTTGAGAAAACTTAGCCTACAGCAAGATTATACGATGATTAATTTTGATGGACATGGCTCTTGTCAACAATGAGATGATTCAGGACAGTTCCAATGGTCTTTTGATGAAGAGAGCCATCTGCACCCAGAGAGAGGATAGTGGGAACTGGATGTGGATCACAACATAGTATTTTCACTATTTGTTGTTGTTTGTTTGCATTTTGTTTGCCTTCTATTTTTTTTTTCCTTTTTGATCTGATTTTTCTTGTGCGGCATGGCAAATTTAATATTTGTGGAAATGTGTTTAGAAGGATTGCACATGTTTAACATATTGTATTGGATCACTTGCTGTCTAGGAGAGAGGTTGGGGGGAAGAGAGAGGAAAAATTAGAATGCAAGGTTTTATAAGGGTGAATGTAGAAAGTTATCCATGTATATACTCTGAAAATAAAAAGCTTTAATTAAAAAAGTAATATAAAAATAAAAATAAATTTAAAAAAAGAGAAAGCCTGATAGTAGTTCACTTGTTCAAGCTCATTTGAACAGCTGGTATAATGGTTAGAGCAAAGGACATGGAGTCAGAGGACCTGATTTCAAATCCAACCTCAGACACTTAATAGCTATGTGACTCAGGGAAAGTTACTTAATCCTGTTTACCTCAGTTTCTTCAACTGTAAAATGAGTTAAAGGAAATTGCGAACCACTCCAGTATCTTTGCCAAGAAAACTCAAAAAGTATCTGACAAAAATCAACATTTGTATAGCACTTTCTAAGATTTGTAAAAAAACACTTTATATATTACCTCATTTGACACAACAACTCTGTGAATATTTATCCCCATTTTACAGATGAAGAAACTGGGACTCAAAGGAATAAACTGATTTGTTCAGGTTGACACAACTTGTAAGGGCCTCTTGTAAGGGACAGGATTCAAATTCCCTTCTCCAAGTCCAGCATTCTATCCATTCCACTACCTAGCTGCCTTGTTGAGTATGTAAAGGAGTTGGGATTCTTGTATCTTGCTCTTTTCTTTTGCAATGATGAGTGCAGTAAGTATAGTATGTGTAGCTTTCATAACTGTAAAATGCTATAGATGTGGCTTGTTCTTATTATCATGAGGTCATTAATGTAGCATGTATATGTATCATTCCATAGGGAAACAAATTTCCAGAAGAAAAGCCACAGGACACTGCTCTAAAGCAGAAAATACTGATCTGGACATTAAGGTTACTCTAACTTTTCCTGTTG
Organism: Myrmecobius fasciatus; assembly: GCA_023553655.1. Lineage (NCBI taxonomy): Eukaryota > Metazoa > Chordata > Mammalia > Dasyuromorphia > Myrmecobiidae > Myrmecobius > Myrmecobius fasciatus. The sequence goes on along the minus strand of JAJPUD010003390.1, from coordinate 111,790 downwards.
CCACTATAGAACAAGAGAACTATTTACTTTTCCCTAAAAATATAAACTCTCTCCAAAGCTCTATTTGTGCAGTGGCTGGGAAGAAAGAAGCTCCTTGTTTAAATAGAAAGGTCTCCGGCAATTAGCAAACATGGGACAAATCCAAGATCTACTAACTTTCTGGATATTCTATGTTTTCAGTTAAATGTATATAAAAGTTTTCCCAGAATGAGATTCCTTTTTCCACAAAAGAGAAAACAAAATATTAACATAGTAAACATCCTCCATAATTGAGATTTTAATGCAAAAAAAAAATCCTGTAGCTAAGGCAATTTTCTTTGTGTGTGTGTGTGTGTGTGTGTGTGTGTGTGTGTGTGTTGGGAAGAGGAATTATTGGGGGTAAGACCCTGTGAAGTGAGGAGAATGTTGTTAAAAGATTCTTTTGATTCCCATATATTACAAAAAGAAAGTCTTTATTTGATCAGACCAACAGACATAAGGAAAGAAGAGGATCAGGGTTTCCAGCCAAATTATTTCTGAATTTAAAATAGCTCTTACTGACATTATGTGGTATAAACAACAGGTGTGTGTTCATGAGTGAGTGCCACATATATATGTATGGAGTGATATCTTATATTTCCCTTTCTTAATGTTACTGCTGGCAAGGGAGAATGGCTACATAGCCTAGAAGTCCTCTACTTGGCTACAATGTACCATAGTGAAATAGCAGTGGGATACATTGGAAGGAACACCAGATCTAAAGTGAAAGTATTTCAGTTCAAATCTCAGCATCATTTGTGCTTGTCTGTGAGGTATTAGGCAAGTCACAATCTCTATGGTGCTGTTTCCTAATGTGTAAAAATAAAATGGTTGATCTATATGACTTCTAAGGTGCCTTCCAGTGGGAAATCTAAGATCCTACAATCCTATGGATGTTTTCCTGTGCCTACCTACCAGAAAGGCAACTGAAACAGGAAGTCTCTTAACAATATGGAAGAAGTCAATTAGTCAGTACACCCATCAATAAGAATTTTTAAGCAGCTATAACATATGAGGCAGTGGGCTAGAAGAAAAGGAAGAGAATTCAGCATTCTTTAAAAAAAAAGCTTCATTCTCAGCAGAAACCAATGCCACCTGAATTTTAGAGCTGAAGCAGCTAATTTAAATAACAAATTAAAACCCTGACAGACCACCACCCATCTTAACTAATGGTCTTTTTTCTATTAAGTGCCCAAGCATTACTTCTCAGTGATGAGACCTAGATGCCTTCAAGTGAAGGACTATGACTGGAATAGTTCTTGGGAGCAAGCCTTCTGAGATTACTCTTGAATTGCACATTTCCCAAGGCAAATTAGGGGACAGAGGAGAAGGGAGAATAAACAATAGCAGAATTTTGCAGGAAAATATATGCAAAGAGGCATATATGGATGTGGGAAGAGTAGGAGGAACAGAAGAGGGACATGCATTGATCACCTCACGAGAATGGCAAAGACCCTCGTTTGTTCTCATCTGCTGCACTCAAGCAGCCAGCAATCTGTCAGGCACCAGCTTTATTTGTAGGTGAGGGTCATTAATTTAAATTAATAGCACTACACTGCTCTGGGCTTTGTTTTGTTTTCTTCCTCTGGACACCACATACTTTTTTGTTCTGAGGTGCCCCCAGGGGAACTGGAAGGTGATGCATGGTGAACAAGTGTCCAATTAGCCAGGGGAAAGAAAAAAATATATATATATGCTGGACTACATCTTTCTGGCCAGCAGTCAACTCTAAATGCCACAAGATGTCACTTTGCTTCCCACCCACTTTTAACCTTGGGTTATGAAGCTTTACTATTCTTTACCTCAGTTGCTAGTGTGGACCCTTATTCTCCTGTACAAAAAGGTCTACACTTAGCAAACATCAATAAATTGCATTACCTCTACTTTATGAGACTTGCATTGCTAATATTTCATGGATGGTATTGACTAAGAATAGTATAAAATTATGCCTATTGTTCAAAAGCAACACTGTGACCTTGAGCAAGATATATACAATACTTGTGGGTTCTCCAGTTTCAGAAACGTAACAATGGCCCCTGAAGCCTGAACCAAGATCAAGATTCAGTCAAATGTCACTAACTCTGCTTGTTCAAGTTCACATTCCAACAGCTTTGCACAATTAGGCCAAATGTATACATCTGTGGAATATGCACTTGCCATTCTTAAGTGAAGTTTATAAACAAAGCAGCCCTTTCAGCTATGAAGAAGGACTCAGCTCATCTGCAGGAAACATTTTCACCGACACAAAGGCTCCGCCCAAGGAATTTCATAGCACTGATCATTTTCACCTCGAAATTCTCAATGTACAGTTCCCAAACACTAGGATTCAGCAAATTACAACCAAACTTTCACAGCTCCATTGTCTTTGCTAGAGAGAGGATGGAGATCATATTGTCATACAAAATAATTAACTAGAACTGTTTTAGGTACAATACAAATTTCTTATTTGAGAGAATGGCCATAGAACTTCAGGACTGAAATCTAAGTTCTGGAAGATCTAGAAGTTGCTGCTGGCTGGCTGCCAATGTATGATTCAAGTAGCTAAGGAGCTGTCCAGCAAGAAGAAACACTGAAGAGAAGATCCTACAGTAAAAGTTGTCCCAGAGAACTATTGATTTATTGATATTCTGGACATTGGATTCATGAGCTACTAGGAAAGAAATACTTTTTGTCACCTTGATAAAGTAGAGGAAGGGATGAGACATCTGCAGTGGAAGGAGGCCACTGTTGGAACCTTGAAATATAGATAAGCATATTTGCCTGACATGGAGGCATCACCAATGCCAATACATCTGCTACAATGTACAAAAGGGGATTGCCAACCTCAGAAAGCCTATGGTGAATTACTGACAAGATCAAGGACCTCCATATTCGCTCCCCATCCCCTGCTTTTTCCCTCATTTCTCCATCACCCCCACCCAACTGCTAAAAGACCAAGAATGGCAGCTCTGAAGCCAATTGGAACTGAATAACTTGTAGCAGGTGGCACCACCTGTCCTAGTCTAACTCTAGCCAAAACAATCCACTCTCCATCATGCCAAATTGTGGAAAAAGTTTGACAAATCCAACATGAGCTCAGTCTTATTCAGGCAAGAGGAGGAGGGAAAGCAATGGCTTCAGTTCTCATTATGAGCTGTTTGTGAAAAATTACTATTAATATAATTAGCAACAGGGGTTCAACTGCCTACCACCTTTGTCCTCAAATAATAGTTATGATTTATCCTCCTACAAACCTGTCTGTTTCTAAAATGCCAGCCAAATACAAAATACCAGACCAGGGGTGTCCAGATGCATGGGCGCCCAGCTGCAGGATCTAACACCTGCTTAGATGCATCCCTTAACAAAAGTTTGAGTCGGCCACATGTTCATCCTAACTGAAGTTGTGCACCTGCCTGTTGCATGGTCTAATTTCCTTCCATTCGGAAATGATTCTCTCTGGACCTTAGATAAACTATTTTTAAACTGCACATTTATTTTATACCTTTCATTGTTCCCTTTCCTCCATTCTTACAGCATCTACCTTGCATATTTATTATTCTACTAGATTCCTAATTTCATCCTCTGTTTCTAGTCAGACTCATCTTCAATCCAACTTCCACATAGCTGCCAAACTGATATTCCTAAAACACAAATCTGATAATGTTATTCTCCTACTCAAAAATCTTCCATGATTCCCTATTGTGTCTGGGGTGAGATATTAAATTCTTCATTCTGACGTTTAAAGTCCTCTATAATCTGATAATCACATACTTTTTCACTCTTCTTACTTCTCTTCTAGTATACAACATTTCTATTCCTTTGCACAGATGTTCTGCATCTGGAATGAACTCTCTCCTCTCATCTGCCTCTTACAAACCCTAACTTTGTTCTGAATATATCTTACATGCCACTCTCTACAGGAAAACTTTACTGATATTAGAAGTCTTTGGTGCACTCTTTCTCTCTATCTCTCTTGTCTGTCTGTCTGTCTATCTATCCATGTGTCTCTGTCTCTTCTCTTTCACTCTTTTTGGATTTGCATCTCTTTATATAATCTGTTTATTTACTTATGTATAAATTACATTCTCAATAGAATGTATGCTCCATGAAGGCAGAGAATGTTTTTTTTTCCTTTTGTTTGTTAGTGTCTGGATTCTCAAATATATATTTACTTTGTATGTGCATATATATATATATATATGTGTGTGTGTGTGAACATAGGATATATAGACAATAAATGTTTATTGAATTTATCCTGTCTATATAATATTTCTAGATGAAAAGGCTCCCCAAATGTATTTTCTCCTCCAGCTCATTTATTCCAAAGCTCACTGCATTTCATTGCCTTCCAACTAATGAACCTCTTATATTTCAAACTTTCCAGGCCACCAATCAGACTACTTATCAGCACTAATTTGCCTTTTGCTCCAGATTCTATTCCTCACCAATCCCAGTGGAATGCTCTGCTCCTTGCCTCAGAAAGTTAAATGCTTTCTGTAAAGCAAAGGAACTTGAAGTAGTCATTTGAGCTGAATAACTGGAACCATTGCAATGGCATTAAAAAACTTCTACAATGGTTCGTGTCTAAGTACAGAGGGATATGTTGTTGTTAATAATGAATACATCTAAGTCTATTCACAGATATTCTTTTATCCTCAGAGCTATTGGTATTGTCATACAAATACAACAATAATACTTCCATACTTTATGAATCTGTGATTCCATTGGTGTGGGTACATCCATTAGAGCACAACCTTGCTATAACTTAGAAGGGAGTCTTCAAAAATTGCTGTGACAGAAAATAGTTGGTCTTATGGCAGCCTTAGAATGAACATCTTTAAATATAGATAGTTCTTTTTATGCAGTGGCAAAGATTCGGAAGCCGATGAGTTACATTTTATATGGGGAATGGCAGAACAAATTATGGAATATGAATATAATAAAATGCTATCATGAAATTAAAAAAAGTTTAAATGGACAGCTTCAGAGAATCTTAAGGAGACTCATATGAAATTATGTGTAGTGTGCAACAAACAGAGCCAAGAGGACAACCTATCCAACAGCATTGTAAAAACAGACAACTTTTAAAAACTTAAGAATTCTGATAAATACAGTGACCAGCCAATGGCTCACCACAATGAACCAATAATGAAACACCTCCTCATAGAAATTCAGGATAGATAGATATTTGTAAGTAGTCGTTGTGAAATTTTGTTTTACTTGAGTATGAATATTTGTTATAAGAACTTTTTTCTCCCCTTTTTGAATGGTGACGAGAGAGGAAAAGAGAATAGATTTTTGTTAACAGAAATCATCTATTTAAATGAAGCTGTGCTTATCCTTGGATGATAATAAGTAAATGTTTATTAAGCACTTATTATGTGTCAAGCCCCATGCAAAGGGCTAGGGATAGAAAGAAAGGTAAAAGACAACCCAGGATATCAAGGAGATCACAGTTTGTCAGGGAAAACCACATGCAAACAATTATGTACAAACAAGTTATAGATGGGATATATTAGAGATAATCAAAGAAGAATGGCATTAGAATTAATAAGAATCAGGAAAGGCTTCTAGAACAAGGTAGATTTTTTTTTTGCTATGACTTACAGGAATACAGGGAAGCCAGTAGGCAGAAATGAGAAGAAAGAATCTTACAAGGATGAGGGACAATAAGAATGCCCAAAGTCAAGAAATGGAATTCATAAGTAGAAATAGCACAAGGGCCAATGTCACTGAAATGAAGGACATATAGCAGGGTTAAAGGTCTAAGAAGACTTGTAACTCATCGAACAAGAAGTTATAAAAGTTTTTCAAATCCCAAACAGGATTATATATTTGATCATGGAGATAATAGGAAGTCACTGGAATTTTTTGAGTGGGGAGAGGGGAAAAACATGATCTAATCTGCATTTTAAGATAAGCACTGTGACCCCTGACAGGAGAATGGACTGAATTGGGAAGAGAATTGTGATAGGGAGCCCAACAGATAGGCTGTTACAATAACCTGACATGAAGACCTTCACCAGAATGGTGGCAGTGTCAGAAAATAAAAGGAGTCACATTTGAGAAACGTTATGAAGATAAAATTGATAGACCTTGTCAAAAGGGAGAGAGTAAAGAATCAAGAATAATGCCCAGCTTTCAAGCCTGGGTGATTGAAAGGAAGGTAGTGTCCACAAGAGTAATAGGGAAGTTGGAAATAAAGAAAGGGATAGGGGGAAAAGATAAAGAATTCTGTTTTGACATATTTCATTTAAGATGCCTATGGGACATTCACTTTGAGATGTCCCATAAGCAGTTGGAGTTATGAGACTTGAGGTCATCATAGTACCTTAGTAAGCTGATACTGGAAATCTTTCCAGCTTAGCAGAGTTTGCCAGAGCTTGACCCCCACAATATAAACTTCAAAAGCTCAGAATCCTTCTTCTGCAATGATGAGCCATCAGAGTAGGATTTTATAGCAGGAGTATTAATAATAGTATACATAAGCATAGCATTCTGCCACCATAGAACCTTTTCATATGTATAACCTTGTTTGAGCTTCTCAACAACCAATACTATGAACTAAGTAGCACAAGCACTACAGTTTCATAGATGAGAAAACTAATACTCAAAGGGAATAAAGCACTTTGTTCAAAGACTCTTATGGAACCAGGCCTTAAACCTGGCTAGCCTCATTCTAGTGCTCTTTTCACTAGACTACTTTCCAAGGCTCTAGGCACCATACTCTAGAAATCCTGTGCTTCTTAAGTTACTGACTTTAGGAACTTGTGATGACATTATTGGATTTTGTTCTGGGGGTTGACAATGTAGGATTTTTTTAATTATTATTAACCAATATATTAACATTTATTAAATACCTACTATGTGCTGGTAACTGTACAAAGAAAGGCAAAAGAAATCCCTTGTTTGTGAGGAACTCATAGTTGAATGGAGGAGATAACTTGAAAATGATTGTGTACTAACAAACTATCTACAAGATAAACTGGAGATAATCAATGAGAGATGGACAAACAGAGAGAGACAGAGAGACAGAAAGAGAGAGAGAGAAGGAAGGAAGGAAGGAAGGAAGGAAGGAAGGAAGGAAGGAAGGA
>JAJPUD010003390.1:74533-104689 GCA_023553655.1 Myrmecobius fasciatus | reverse complement strand
GAAGGAAGGAAGGAAGGAAGGAAGGAAGGAAGGAAGGAAGGAAGGAGAACAAGAGGGAGGGAAAGAGGGAAGGAAAAAGGATTTCAGGCATGGGGAATAGCATGTGAAAATACAGGGGGAGAAGATGGAATGAATGGTATGAAGAATGGCACAAAGTCCAATATCATTGGTTTAAATATGTACATAGCATAGATGATGAGAGAAGAATAGGGTGGAACAAGACTAGAAAGGTAGCAGGTAGATTATAGCCTTAAAAAGCCAAATGGAAAAAAATGCTCTATTTGATCCTGGAAGTGATAGAGAGCCTTGAGTTTGTTGAATAAGTGGATGATATTGGTAGACCTACACTTTATCATTCACTATAATCAACATTGGTTAGGTCCTTCTTAGAGCATCATTTCTACTTATGTGGTATCTCATTTCCAAAAGATACAGAGAAATTGGAGGCTATCCAGGGAAGGGTAATGAAAATGATTAAAGGGGTGCAAAGTAGAAACTCAGGGAAAAAAAGGTTAAATGAATGTGTGTGATTTATCAAAGAAAAGAGAAAAATGAGGGTTGACTCAACAATTTTGAAGTAATGTAGGGATTATTAAAAGGAGGTCAGAGATAAGTTATTCTTGATCTTCTCTAAGGACAAAACACAGGGAAATAGTCTTGAAAGTAGAATGGTAGCTGGATTTTGGGGAGACTTTTCTGAATGTGAAGCTAAACAACAATTGAAATGTATACCTGGCTGAGTAGGTTTCTCCTCTGGAATCCTATAAGAATGGAAAAGTCACAAATGTTATTAGTATGGGTTAGGCAGAGTCATGCTCAAAGACTGGGGGATGTATTAGATGATCTCTGGCATTATAATTCTACAATTCAAAATAATAATAAATTTAAAATTATCCTTGTTTTCAAATGACTCTCCTTTATCAAAAATGAATTAATCAGTGAAGTCACATTTCTTCTCAAAATAGCAAGAAACAACTCATCAGTCATGTGATCTTCACTTTAAGCTTGGTTCCAGGGAAATGAGTTTATTAAGAATTAAGCAAAGCTAAAGAAATAAAGTCAGAATGGAGGAGGAGGCTGTTTGATTGGACTTCTGTTGTTTCCATTCACCACAACCTATTGATCTCCACCAGGAGAAGGCACTGCAACCTGGCCCAAGACATTGTCCCCTAGGCAGGGGTAATTTATAAAACTGTTGAGAAAGGCTGCTATATTGATGAATCCAGCTGGTTGATTGTGCAGGCTCAGTGATTGATTCACTCTTGGTTCTACTGCTTAGGCATCTCACCCTGATCAGGCCACAATGCCTCATTCATCATATTAATCCAACATCCCAGCAAATATCATCAGACGTGCACTCCACATGCCCTATTCTCTATATCTTTTGGGTTTTTTTTAATGTGATTGTGTTTAAAGCAGCCTCTGCCCCCTGCCATTGCATAAGTGCTATATGCATCAGACATTAAGAGAGGAGAGACACAGATGGAACTACAGATGATGAGAAGGAAAACAGATATGCAAAACTCCATCTGTAGGTCCTATTCAGACACACTTTCCAAAATCAAGAAATAACATTGCTCTCTCTGTCATTGAAGTACAAAGGTTATTCCTTTGTAACATCTGTAACAGACAAATTAATATTAACAGAATTCATGCTTTATAAAAGATCCCTTATGAACCTAATCCTTTGCCTCCTGGACTTGAGAGACACAGATATAGAGATCTACTTTTTTTTCTGGAATAGACTTTCCCTTTTATTTATAAGCACCTACCAAGTTTGCTGCCATGTGAACATAGTGTTATTAGGATCCTCTTAAAAGTCTTTAAAGAAGAACAGAAATGAAAAATATAATGAAAGAAAATGTTTCATCCATAAATTTGGAGATTATAATATTTCTTAATCTTGAATCCAAGAGATAAGGATTCCAAGTCATATTTCCTGAGTGATGTCAAGTGAGTCTTCACAAACAAAAAAATAACTGGCCTTTATGTGAATTGAATGGAAGGTCCTATTCTCTTCATCTTTATCTGAAGGAAAAAGGAAAAAAAAGGCAAATGAAAAACAATTTAAAATATTAGTCTAACAAACAGAATATATAGGTGGAAAAGTGATTCAGTAATAATATTTAAACATATAAAGTATGATTATAATGTTACATTTTTTGGCTCAGCATTGCCTCCCTTAAGTATATAGATTGATAACATATCACTGAGTTAATTAATCCAGCCAAGATATTTGAATTAACTGAGGACAGAATTTGAATTAACCATTAAATAGAGCTCTATTATACATGCTAAGTTCTCAGATCTACAAATAACTGGATTGCTCCCACTAGCATAGGATAGCTACTTCTACAACTTTTATAAACACAATGTTGGGCTGATAATGCAGTTCAATTTAGGAATAAAATATATTATAGATCATAATCATATTTTTGTTTTATTATTCTCTGCCCTATAAGATGTTTTGCTCTCTTTCAAAAAGTCTTCCTTCAGTCCACATGGAGTGAGTCAGAATATGTATGTAAGCATGTACACTACATGTATGTTTCTATATCTCTAAATATGTATTGTTATACACATACATGTGTGCATATATAACATGACCTATCTTTTCTAGCAGGGAATTATCCTTCAAAATTAATGACTCTGGTTTTATAGAATCAAAATTATATCATTAGATTTATATACTGGGAATGGGAAAGAGCAATACAATTTACAAAAATGTAATCTCTTGTCAAGTTTCTTTCCTGAACATACTGTAGTAATGTCAGTGGTTTGTCATTATTCAGTTGTTACATTCATGAAATAAAATAATAAGTCCAAGAAAAAGTAAATCTTATAAATTTCATAACATTTCTAGATGTGGATTATCTTTGCTAAATTTGCAAAGATATTTTGACATTAGGGAATATTCGAAAATTTTTTTAAAAAGAATGATTCAATTTAGCCCATTTGTACCACATCCTGTCCCCTCAACTCTATGGTTCTTCTGAGGTAGACAGAATATATTCCTAAATCTGTACATTGCTAGATTTTATAAAGAAGAAGGAGTTAGGAAATCTCAGCAGCTAGAAGTTCTCAGCAACTCTGGACCTCTTTTCTCCTCACGATTCCTGATTAGTACTTGCTTCAAGGACCTGATACTCAAAACTATTTCTCTCTTGCCCTGTTGCAAAGAGCTCTCTCTGCAGAAGTTCTAGTTGCGAGGTCATGAAAGAAAAACAAAAAAAAGGACAAATTGTAGTCAGCATCCTTTTATTCTACCATATGGCTTTATGCCCCAGAGCAAACTCAGTGTAAGCCCCTGCTGATCTTATTCCTATCATGGAAAGAGTAGGGTCAATCTCATTTACAGAATCAAGTCTCATAATTACTTCTGATGTGTATGTGGGTGCATGTGTATATTTGTGTGTGTGTGTGTGTGTGTGTGTGTGTGTGTGTGTGAATCACTTCCTGGGACCTCAGTATCTTTACAAAGATAATAGGATGATAGATTGAAGGAAACTTTTGAGGTCATTTAAAAAAATGAACCATACCCAAGCTACAATCATAACAGAAGTGCCCGGTGTTTTCCAATGGGATCAAAAATAGAATAAAAGGAGGTAGCATTAAAATATAACAAGAAGGGTTTCAATGAATTATTAGGAATATCTTGTAGGTTATAAAGGTTATTAAATTTTGCAAAGTGCATTTGAAAGAGTATGTGAAGTCACTTTTTTCACAAGATAGCTCAGATGTGTCTACTTGAGACAATCCAGAGCAGGACTCCAAAACTCCTTAGCTCAAATTGCCACAGATAGGACTTGGAAATGTCTATGGATATCATAAGCAGAACTAAAAAAATAAGCAGAAGGGACATATTTTTTCTCTTTTTTTCTTTCTTTAATTTTTATTAAAGCTTTTTATTCACAAAACATATGCATGGATAACCTTTCAACAATGACCCTTGTAATTCTGTTCCAAATTTTTCCCTCCTTCCCCCCACCCCTTCCCCTAGATGGCAGGTAGTCCAATACATGTTAAATATGTTAAAATATATGTTAAATCCTATATATGCATGCATATTTATACGGTTATCTTGCTGCATAAGAAAAATCAGATCAAGAAGGAAGGAAAAGGGGCAGCTAGGTAGTGCAGTGGATAGAGCACCAGCCCTGAAGTCAGGAGGACCTGGGTTCAAATCTGGTCTCAGACACTTAACATTCCCTAGCTGTGTGACCCTGGGCAAGTCACCTAACTCCAATTGCCTCAGCAAAAAAAGCAAAAAAAAAAAAAAAAAGAAGGAAGGAAAAAAAAAACCTGAGAAAGAAAACAAAATGCAAGCAAACAGCATCAAAAAGAGTGAGAATGCTATGTTGTGGTCCATACTCACTTTCCACAGTCCTCTGTCTGGGTGTAGATGGCTCTCTTCATCACTGAACAATTTTAACTGGTTTGAATTATCTCGTTGTTGAAGAAAGTCATGTCCATCAGAAGTGATCATCATATAGTATTGTTGTTGCCGTGTATAATGATCTCCTGGTTCTGCTCATTTCACTCAGCATCAGTTCATGTAAGTCTCCCCAGGCCTTTCTAAATCATCCTGCTGGTCATTTCTTACAGAACAATAATATTCCATAACATTCATATGCCATAATTTATTCAGCCATCAGCCAATTGATGGGAATCTGGTTTCCAGTTTCTTGCCACTACAAAAAGAGCTGCCACAAACATTTTTGCACATATGGGTCCCTTTCCCTCTTTTAAGATCTCTTTGGGATATAAGCCCAGTAGAAACCCTGCTGGGTCAAAGGGTATACACAGTTTGATAACTTTTTGAGCATAGTTTCAAATTGCTCTCCAGAATGGTTGGATCCGTTCACAGTTCTACCAACAATGTATCAGTGTTCCAGTTGTACCACATAGAGAGGACACATTTTAAAGGACAAAGGACAAGAAGAGGGAAATAAAATATAGATAGAAATGATTATTCACTAGCATTCCTCTTGCTATGATAACTCCTTTCCTAGAAGCAGATATGCAGAAGAATGAGTTTATTGGCTATTGGTAATTACTTTGAGACCTTGAAGACTACTTCTTTAAACCCAATCCATAGTTATCCTATCTTCACTAGCAAGTGTATGTGATATTATTGTGGATTGTCCTTCATTCTCAAAGAGGACCATTGCATCAGGGAGGTTATGCCATGACATGCAAGTGAATTGAATTTAAGTGAGGAAGGACTATGCAAGGTCACCTGCCTCACTTTCCCCTCCAGAGCCATCTGGGTCCAGATATAGTTCAAGACAACTGGAGATGGTCCTGGATGCAATGGGAGGCTTTGTTTTTTTAAGCTAAGATCTTTAACAGTTCTCAGTTTAACTAAGACTACACTCATTTATTTAGTCTAGGTAGCAAACGAGACAAAGAATCTCCTCTTTCACCTAATCCAAAAAAAGTATTCTAAATAAATAAATCTGAGAGGGAAAGAACCTTGGGTATTCTGGCCAAAGCAGAAAAAGATATTTACATTCAATCTGAGTCAATCAGGACCAAAACAAGCACATGATACTATAGGAGGAACATGAAGAGACATGATATTGTATACTGAGTAAAGAGAGCCTGATGAAATTAGACCAATGAAGAATTCAAGAAAAGTGGATCTCCCTTCTCTTCATACACAGGGAATATAATGAAATGGAAAGCAACTAGAATTAGCAAAAATTTTGATAACTAAAATTTTTTGCTTGAATAGAAATTCTTTATGAAAATCTTCAGAAAACATGGGAAATTCTGGATAACCTAAAGTAATTTAGGGGAAAATAAACCAATTTCATTTATGTCTTCAATGTCATTTGGTGGAAAGAATTCTGAACGATTGCAAGTTCAAGTCCTGGGTTTGAGTTCCAGCTATGCCCTTTCCTAGTGGTATAATCTTATGCAAGTCTCTTATTTCCCATCTTTCAGCTTCAGTTTCTTCATTTATAAAATAGAAGAGTTTCAGTGTATAATCTCTAAGGTTTCTTCCAATTGTAATGTTTTGTAATTTTAAGCTTAATAAAGTATCTTCAAGATAGCAATAAATTGATATAAACTGACCAATATTCATATTTCAAATTCTATTTTGTCTTATAGAAATAAAACTAATACCGTTGATTAATTCTTGAGATTGTTTTGTATCTTGTGACTTTTTAAAAGTTTGAACTTATTTATTTATTTAGGGATGGATTTCTTATTATTTTCCTAATGTATTCTTTTCAAGTTTATCTAGAATCTGGAAAGTTGGGTGAATATTTATATATTTGGGTACTTTCTGCCTCTAACAACTTTATTCCATGCATATTGTAAGATGTGAGGTTCAGGATCTTTAGCACAAAATATCTCTAGTAACTATTTAATCAAAATGATTTATCTTGATCTTTGCAAACAGTTAATGAAGCATGTCTCTCTTCTCTTGATAACAAAAAAAAGGGGACTGGAGCCCAATATGTTGCATATACCATCAGATAAGTTCTGTTTGACTTTTCTGTTACAAGTCGGAATTCACTGTCTATATGACTGTGTATATGTGTATCTATTAATCTATGTCTCTGTTTGTATATGTGTATATGGGATAGAATATATTGAGAAATGACTGCAGTTTTTTTTCTTTTAAACTATCAATATTTTTAAAGACATAATCTATGATATAGTATAAGTGATGTGATAAGCAACTACATGAATCACCAGGGCAATAGAGCATAAGGCTTCTAATTCCCTTACTTGAAAACCAGAATTCTAGCTCAGGGTCTTCACTGGAACACTGTAAGTCTCTGAGTAAGCTTTAATTTATTTTTCCTGCCTCAAGTAGAGATAATACATGATCAGAAGCAATTAATCATTTCACTTAGCTTTAAAGTCTTTAGACTATATACATATCCAAAATGACACTATTGTAATTTGTATTGCTAATTTTAAATTTTTCTTAATGCATAACAGCATAAGCTTTGACTGAATATACAAAAGCGACTATTGTTGACACAGAAATATATTGGGATAAAAGAGTGTTTAGTTCTTTTAGATCAAGAAGATTCACCTTCTGCTCTGTTGACAATGAACAATAAAGCCCTAATTCCTTAACATATGTGAAATCACTAATTGCTCACTGCTTAAAATTTGGAAGGGACCTTAGAGATCATTCAGTTAATAATAAACCATACTTTGATGTTCTTCAGTCTCCATATCCTTTGAGCTCCTTGACAGAGCCTCAATGTGTTAATCTGTCATCCATAGGTTCTTGAGAGATCTTTTTCTATGTGGAACAGTTGATTTAGTAATGGATCATTGTGTTAGTAGTTTTTACCAAATTTTCTGGGCAGAACTATAACTTGAAATTCTTGTACCTAGAATAGATTCAACTAAGGCAGGCAACAAGCAGCAGTAAGGATAGTAGTAGTGAAAATGGTCCATGCTCGGAAAAATCCAATTTACACTTCTACTAGAGTTGAAGGGTAAGGTGGACCTTGGGAGAGGAGGCATCACTATCATGGGGCCCTGATGATAATCTGAAGTGATTGTGCTGTTGTTGTTATTGTTGTTTGTCCTTCATCCTTTTTTATTAAAGCTTTTTATTTTCAAAACATATGCATAGATAATTTTCAACATTCACTCTTGCAAAGCCTTGTGTTACAAAATTTTTCACTCCATTCTTCCCCCTCCCTCCCCTAGACATCAAGTAATCCAATATATGTTAAACATGTGCAATTCTATATATATTTTCACAATTATCATGCTGCACAAGAAAAATCATATCAAAAGGGAAAAATGAGAAAAAAATAGAAAATGCAAGCAAACAACAACATTGAAAAAGTGAAAATACTATGTTGTGATCCACACTCAGTTCTCACAGTTTCTCTGGGTGCAGATGGCTCTCTCCATCACAAGATTAGTGGCATGATGGATTTAACATATATTTTAACATGTTTAATATATATATTGGATTGCTTGCCATCTAGGGGTGGGGGTAGGGGAAAGGAGGAGAAAATCTGAAACATAAGGCGATGCAAGGGTCAGTGTTGTCAAATTATCTGTGCATATGTTTTGAAAATAAAAAGCTTTAAAAATCAAAAGTCAAAAAAACCACCCAAGACTATTGAAGCTGGCCTGAATCACCTTGCTGTTCAAAAGAGCCCTGTTCATCAGAATTGATTATTGTATAACCTTGTTGTTGTTATGTGCAATGTTCTCCTGGTTCTATTCACTTCACTTAGCATCAGTTCATGTAAGTCTCTCCAGGCCTTTCTGAAATCATTCTCCTGATCATTTCTCATAGAACAATAATATTCCATAGCATTCATATACCATAACTTATTCAACCACTCTCCAACTGATGTTTTCCTTCATTCTTGAAGAGGACCAGGACATCAGGGAGGGGATGCCATGACATGCAAGTGAGTTGGATTTCAGTGAGGGAGGCTGGGCAAGGTCACCTGCCTCACTTTCCCCTCCAGAGCCATTGGGGTTCAGTGGCCAGATAGAAATCAGGACGACTGTATATATGTGCAATGTGGCAGGACAAGGCAGCAAAATACCACAAAGCAGGAGACCAAGATCTAAGTTCTATGAGACAGTAAGCTAGTCTGGAACCTGGGTCAAAGCCCAATCTGTGTGTGTTATTTGCTTCCAGGATAATTAGGGCCCTTTTCTGTGCTTTGAGTTAGACTTTTTTGTTCTGAACAGGTGATCACCAATATAGTCATTATTATTGTACATTTAGCACCTCACTGAAATATCTTCACTTTGCATCTGCTGCCCTGCCTGGTTTCAATTATATGGAATAAAAAAAGAGTACATTTTAGTGTCCTCTTGTACCATTCCTTTCCTGTTGACTTTTGTGTGTTGTCTCCCCCTTTAGAGTAAAAGCTCCTTAAGAACAGTCATAGTCTTTATATTAATTGTATAGCTAGCACTTAACATGGTGTCTGGCATACAGTAGGTGCTTAATAATATTGATTGGATTTGATCTCTTCATATGGAAAGCCATAATCTCCTCCAACACCTGATATTGGCATGGAGTCCTTAAAAATGTAAAAACCCAGATTTGTTGTAACTTGTGGTTGGTTCGACCCTGGCTTTTTGGCCAAAGCGTACTCTGAGCACTCCAAGCCCCCGAGCCCAGTTCTGAGTGAGAAATGGACAACAGGTCTTGAAGACCTGCTTTCAAGAAGTGTACATTTTAGCAAGACTCTTCCAAGAAGTCCCTGACCAAGAGAGAGCTCTACTTTGCATCTTGGAGCTGGTAACATAAAGGCTTTCAGGGCTGCCAGCCTGCCAACTTCCCCCAAACAATGAAAAGGAGAGGGCAATTAATAAAAACAAACTCCCTACAGAAAAATACCAGACAGAACAATTTGACTCCAGCAAATCTCCAGAGCTCTGGAAATAGTTTGGAGTGAAAATGATTGTTTCATGGTATTGTATGAGCCACATAAAGGATGACAAACAGCTTCCACTCCATAAATCTGAATTGAGCTAAGCATTCAGAAGAACAGACCAGGCTCGTGATGGTGGAGTCTCTGATAGCCAAGATGTGCTATAAAGGGGACTGGAGTGAGAGATAGAATGATAGAAGGTGCTGGGGTTTGTTTTTTTCTTTCTAAAAACCAAAGATATTATACAATGGAAGGGAGGGGGAAAGAATCACTTTATTAGTCCTAATTGCCACTTGAATAACTTATCCATGTCTCCTCCTCAACCCTTATTCTGTGGGAAGTTGTCAGTTCAACTCTTCAATGGGCAGGTTTGTTATCAGCAAGCGGTTTACAGCCCCTGGGCTGAGCATTAATTAAAAAGCCTTTGTGCAAAGCCTCATTCATTAGCACGCTATTTCTTTAATCACTGCCTCTTCAGCCACCAGGACAATCTATAAATCTCCTCAAATATGAAATAATGAACTGGAATGGTTCAATTTATTACAATGTAATAAGTCAAGATAATGTGGGGGTGGACAGGGCGGCACTGGAGCTGTATCCATGCCCAGAGCCTTCCCACCTCATTACCAAGGGCAGTCAGGAATCACAACAGCAGACGGAATCCTGCTCCTGCTCAGGGACTGTGCAATGCAAACTTCTCTGACCTTTCTGCTTCTTCTCATGCCTGTAATTTCTCATGAACTGGTCTCATTGCAGCTTCCGAAACATGGTTAAGGGAAGCCACACTGGGTGTGAGACCAGGTTTGCTTTAGCCTTCATTTCTGATTCCAGAAATGGAGCAACAGACCTCCCTACTAGGTCACTCTCTCCTTAAATGGTAGTGGAGATGGTCCAAGCAAACATCATCATCTTACTTTCCTGGGATTCAGTGAGCCTGGTGTCCAAACACAGTCAGTCATAGATAGTGGGATTTAAAGTTGTGAAGAGATATTAGAGACCATTTAGTCTAGAGATTCTTAACCTTTCTTTGTGTAATGGGCAGTCTAGTGAAGCCTAATGACCCCTTTTCAGAATGCTCTAAATGCATAGAACAAAATACATAAGATCACAAGCCAAAAAAGCGATATTTAATATTATGCGACAATCAATTCTGATGAACATGACTCTTTCCAACAATGAGATGATTCAGGCCAGTTTTGATGATCTTGTGATGAAGAGAGCCATCTACATCCAGAGAGAGAACTGTGGGAGCTGAGTGTGGATCACAACAGAGCATTTTCACTCTTTTTGTTGTTGTTCACTTGTATTTTGTTTTCTTATTCGTTTTCTTTCCTTTTTGATCTGATTTTTCTTGTGCAACAAGAGAAGTGTATAAATATGTTTACACATATTGGATTTAATCTATATTTTAACATATATATAACATATTGGATTGCTTGCCATCTAAAGGAGGGGGTGGGGGGAAGGAGGGGAAAATCTGAAACATAAGGCTATATACAAGGGTCAAGGTTGAAAAATTATCCGTGCATGTTTTGAAAATAAAAAACTTTTTTTAAAAAGATGATATTGAAATATAGTTATAAAAATATTTTAAAAGAAGACCACAAGATCAAAAGTTAAAAACCATTGATCTTCTCCAACACCAGCAGTAAATGGTAGAGTTGTTTATCAGGATTGGTGAGTGTTCCTGTAGAGTACACTAAAAAAACATCATTTCTAGATTCCTTAGAGATGTCTTATAAACTAAATTTAGCATCTTCCCTTCCAAAAAACTTGCCCCTCCCTGTAACATCTGTCTGTGTTCAGTGTCTACGATTCTCCTAGTCATTCAGGTCACAAACCTTGTGAGAGCAATGAGAAGCTCAGAACCTCAGCTCTCTGGGCCAGAGAGAGGGATGCAAGCATTGTTCTTGGGAGGTCAGAATTCACAGAACTGCTCTTCCTGGAAGCTGAGCTTACAAGCAATGAGACACCTGGTTCTATATTTCTATCCACAAATAACCCATAGCCCTGACACAGGGGCACTGGTTAGCACTGATTTGGAGAGGAAATAGCTGAATTGCCAGCAGTCATCCAGATGAAGACACATGCTCTCTCTGTAGCTGGGCATTTTTTCACCTCTGTTCCCTAGGCACGTCTTGCTGCTGACAGACATCGAGTTCCAGTACAGTGACTCCTCTGACATCTGAAAGGGAGAGTCTCAGCCCTGAGATTTCAAGACCAGGTGCTACTGCCTGGCCCAGCCTCTCCTCCCTGATGTAGACCCAAAATAGGAGAGGAAAAGCAGAAGCAAAGGGGAGGAGCCAGGAGCCTTGTCATAGCATTTGCCCAATTCTGCATCCCTGTTCTTAGTAGCAGGGGAGACCAAACTGGCAACAGGGAGCAGCAGAGGAAGAAACTGCATAATCATATAATCACACAGGACAGTCCACTACAAATAGTTTTCTTGATGTTTTTTACCCTAGAGATGCCACGCAGAGCCTCCAGGGGATATGATGCTTGGAGGAATTAACAAGCCAAAATACCAAGATATATTGGTTCTAGAGTAACTGAGACTCAAACATGGAGAGTACTTTTGATTATTTTGAATCTAAATGGGATCAGAGACAAATCCCATCCCAAGCTGAAAAACAGAAATTGCTAAACATCAGCTACATGTGCTATGTATTAATCAACCAATCAATAATCATTTATTAAATGACTTCCATATATCCAGCATGGGCTAAACACTGACAATACAAGGCAAAAATGAAACCATCCCTTCGTTCAAAAAGCTTAAAAAATCTGACCATGAAAATAACATGTACATATTTAGATGTATACAAAATGGTTATGAGGCAGTGAGGAAGTGAGGGTGAACATTAGGGGTGAGAACATTAGCAGCAGAGAGAATCAAAAAAAAAGCTTCAAGTATAAGAATTACAATAATAAATATTTATTAAGTGTCTAGTATGTGCAAGGGATGGTGTGATAGATAGGCTAAGGGTACAAAGAATAAAATTAAATACCTCCTAGTTTTAAGGAACTTATATTCTATTGGAAGACACAACAGAAACAGAAAATTCAGTGACTCCCCACTGCCAATAAAATGAAGTGCAAACTCTGCTATTTGACAGTTAAAGTAAAGCTTCTTGTCCTCTGACCTCAACCTATCCTTCTAGGATGGTTGCCCATTATTAATCCTCAAAAATTCTACATTCCAGTAAATCTGGTTTACTTGTTGTTCCCCATTAGCCAACATAACATGTTTTTTTTTCCCTCAAGGATTCAATCATTATAGGATGAAACACTTTTTCTAGATTGGCACAATTAAGGATACTGAGAAATAATGTTGGTTATGGCCTGTTTATACACAGCCTTTAATATATATTAATTATAAATTACAGAAAGGTCCAATATTAAAGATAATGATAATAATGCAGTATCTTATTTGACATATCTAGTTTTCCTCATTTTTTGATATGTTATTATTAAAGAAAGAGCACTTGATAAGGTTTGAGAAATTGTGCTAATAGACATGTAAGGTATAACGGAGAACCAAAGGGATGAAATAAAGCTAAAGATATTAGAGCAAAAAGAAGAAAAGAGAAAGAAAAAGAATTATAATGGAGGGAAAAGGAGGCTCCAAGAAGCACTAGGATGAATGGATGAATGAATAAATATTTAGCACTCTTAAAAAGTGCTACAAATAGAAAAGCCCAAACACTCCCTGCTGTCAAGGAACTCATAATCTAACGAAAGAAAGAAAAGATATGGAAGGTTTCAGTTGCAAGTCAAAGTTTCCTTAGTCCTTTGGCAAAATAGATGTTAATGCTTTGTATTGGAATGGATGGGATGATAATTATAGACAAGTGAAAAAAAAGTGAAGCTACTCCATTCTGACTTAGTTTTTTTTTTATTCTGCTAAAGAAAATAATCTCTGGACTAGAAAAGAAATGACAAAATGGCTATTTTCTATCCAATATATTAGGCTGTATTCTTTAATGCAGAAAAGTATATGTATGTGCATGTGCTTTGCCCTCTTGCAAGTTAATGGGAGGAGTATTACTGTAGGTAATGTACTTACTGTGAGTGTGAGGAATATAATGGTAAGATGGACATATGTTTCCTCTCTGATTGCCAAAAGGATTTATTTCCTTTCTATCCAAAGGCAACTCTTTGGGGCTGGTAGCAAGACACATTGTTGAATGCATCTCTGCTTGCATTGTCCAAGGACCTGTGCTTGGTAAAAAGGCATGTTTATCAAACCTGCAAGTGATTCAAAGCTGGAAAGAATAATACCTAACATATTGAGAAGTAAAGATCCCAAAATGATCTGATTTTTGATCATATCTGCCCATTAATCTCGCATAAATAGCCTTTCATCTATGCAGTGCTTTTCTGTAGATCAAGATCATCAAGGAGTCCATGAATAAATTTCAGGCTATCTATGAATTTATATGAGAAAGAAGTACATCTTTATTTTCACTAATTGGCTACTGAAATTTAGCCATTCTTTCGGTTATTTAAAAACATTAATACTTCACTTGACTGTCATTGAAGTCCATGACACAAAAAAGATGAAGAAACTTTGCTCTAGATTTCTTGACAATGGCAAAATTAGTAAGATTAAATTAAATTGTAATAAGCTTAGTCTCACATACTTGAGTTCAAAAAATTAAGTTTAACAGTACAAAATAGGGGAGGCACATTTAGAAAATAGTTCACCAAAAATGATCTGGATTTTTTGATGAATAAATTCAGTATAAATCAACAGTATATGAAGCAAAATAATAATAGTAATAGTAATACGAGATGACACAGGAGAGACTTGGTGTTCCAGTTGTGGTCATACATACTTGTAATGCCTTCTACTAGGAATAGCTGAATCACTTGAGCTCAGGAGTTCTAGTTTACAGGATGATAATGTTTAAAGTTGATAATGTCTGCATTAAATCTGGAAGAACCCCTCAATATGAAGGTGGAAGAGAAAAGGACAAGAAGAGACAGAGGAAAAAGAGAGATGCAGAGTGGAAGGGAAAGCTAGAGATAGAGACTTTCTGTTGTCTAGGACTATATAAAACACTATCCTCACTTTAGTATAGCTATATCAGAATACATTTTGAATATTGTGTTCAATTCTGACCTTTATGTCTTAGAAAAGACATAGCTAAATTATGTATAGCAGCCCTTTACATGATGGCAAAATATTGGAAATTGAGAGGATACCCATCAACTGGAGAATGGTTGGACAAGTTGTGGTATATGAATGTAGTGGAATATTATTGTGCAATAAGAAGTGCTGAACAGACAGATTTCAGAAAAATCTGGAAAAGACCTGTACAAAATGAAATGAAATGAACAGAACCAGGAAAATATTGTGCACAGTATCAGCAATGATATATGATGATCAACTATGATTAACTCAGTTTTTCTCAGCAACACAACAATCCAAGGATTCACAAAGGAAAATGCTATCCATAACCAGTTAAAAAACTGATGAATTCAGAATGTAGATAGAAGTATACTTCTTTCACTTACTTTATTCTTTGTTATGTTTTTTTTTCTTTTTGATTTATTCTTCTTTCACAACTGTGATTAATATGGAAATACATTTTACATGATAGCACATATATAAACTATGTCAAACTGCCTACCATCTTTGGAAGAGAGAAGGAGAGAGAGGGAAGGAGAAAAATTTGGGACTCCACTTTGTAAAAATAAATGCATGTAACTGGCAGAAAAAAAAAAACTACTATTTAAAAGAGAAAAAAAGAAAAGACATCGCTAATCAGGAGAGTATGTATAGAAGTTGGCAAGGATGGGGAAGAGCCTCAATATCATGCCATTAAGAGGATTAAGTGAGGGAATGTGAGTGTTTAGGTTAGGGAGAGAAGATTTAAAAGAAAACATGATACTTGTATTTAAATATTTTAGGGGGATAAGTGTGGAATAGTTTATTCGGTTTATTTTGCTCAGTCTAAAGGGCAGCGCTAGGAGAATGGGTGGAAGTTAGAGAGGCAAATTTTGGATTGATGTAAGAGAAAATGTCTCATTCCTTCAAGAAGAAGGAGACTCCCCTCACTGGAACTCTTGAATACTGGAACAAAGTTTTGATTGCGGTATTGTTGGGAATTACAGAGGACATTATTATTCAATCGCAGGTTGAACCAGATGGTTTCTGAGGTGCTTTCCATTTCAGAGATTCTGTGATCCACGTGATATCCTTGGGCCTATGAATAAAATACACCAAAGCCATCCTCATTTCAGTATTTGATGGCCTCTTATTTATATGAAGCTTTTAGAGAAGATTCTGAAACTTTACTAAGCAAACTTAAACTGACACTCAGGAAATCCTTCAGCAAGATATGTTGGATTAAGCTCATGAACTTTATATTTTCACATGTGAGCCTTCAAATGATCTCATTCTTCCCAATCTTCCTGCTGCTTCTCCTTCACAAAGATTTAGATGTCTGGAATTTCAGTCACTGGAAAGGGAATAAGCATTATATAGCACCTACTTTATGTCAGACACTGTGCCAAAAATGTTTGCAAATATCTCATTTGATCTTCTCAACAATCCTGCAAGGTAGATACTATTATTATTTGAGGAAACTGAGAAAAACAGAGATTGTGACTTAGGTCACCCTGCTATTAAGGGCCTGAGGCTGAATCTGAATTCCACTTTTCACAACTCCAGATCTAACACTCTATCCACTGGGCCACCTAGATGTAGTCTCAGTGCTGGGAAAAAGTACACCATAACTTGCAGAAGTGCCATTGTCCAAATTGGAACCATAGGTCTCTTCATTAGGTGATCTTCTCACAGAACAGTTGCTTGTACCAATTTGTCTAAACTGTGCTTCCCTCCCAGGTGTGTCATTCTATTATCAATTGCTTGACTACTTAGAGACTGTGTCTTGCTTTCCTTTCAAGAGATCAGATTCTCCCTAAGGCTCGAAGAATGTTAAAGTGACTTGAGAGCAGGTAACCTGAAGGATGAGGACTTTCTGGTAAGTGTTAGTATTTTTTAGAACACAATAATTTCCCCTGATACACCTTTCCTCTGCCCCTATCCACATAGAAAGTGAGTTCTTGTGAAACCAGATGAGTAAAAAGAATATAAGAGTGACAACCTGCATGACAAAGGAAAGGCCAAGAGGGGAAGAGACAGATGGAGAAAAACAAATCAAGGAGACAGGGAAAAGGAGACCAGGAGAGGGAGAGACTGACTAAGCAGCCAGACCTGCTCCAATTTGTTTAGAGACCTGCAAACTCAAGGGGCTGCTTCATGAATACAGGTGTAAATGATATCACCACGGGCACAAAGCAAGCGGCATGCTCACAAACCTATTAACTGGTAAACAGCAATGTTCTGTAATTCTAGCTATTAAAAACAGCTTAAAGAGAAATCAAATCTCATTTAGCAGGGATTGCAGGGGTCTTCTTGGACTATTTCAAAGTTTCATATTCATCTAAGGAAACAGGCTCTAATTCTCCAATGCTGGCTTTCTTGGAGGCAAAGCCATTTCTGAGCTTATTAAACTTCCATTTAAAGGGACAAGCAGGGTTTGTGAATGATCCTCCCCAGAAAGAGACATGGCTGTGAATGATTTTCTGAGTGAAGGAAAACCATTGGGACAGGTAGGATTTTGTTCCCCTCAGATATGCATATGAAACATGGATCTCTCTTTCCTATTCCTATGAACGTAATGGAACACATGTAGTGAGGGAAGAGGGAGAGGGTGGGGGCAATAATATTTCCTCAGTGTCCTAAAGCCTTGTTTATATAACCAACACTGGTGTCAGTAATTACTAGGGGAATTTGAGTTAGTCTTCTGACCTTATCTATGTCTACTGGGCAGAATTGGCATAGAGATAGTAGATTGCAATAATAATTGGACAATCCCACAGCATTATCTATTTAGCCAGTGTTAAAAATATTCTTTTCATCCTAAAGAGCCTATATAAAGTTATAGTAAAAATTGAAATGTGATCTGGAGCATGTCTAGCATTTTGCCATCTGGCTATAATTTACTTTCCATGGATTAATCTTAAATTAATAGAAGCAAAATAAAAATAAAAAAATCCCATGGCAATAGTGTAATCAATAGGGAATGGTGAATACTATAGTCCCTGCTACAAGAATTGTAATCATCAAGAAAATATATAGAAACCTGACAAATCAAGTTTGCGGGCATCTTTGAAACAAAAAACATAACAGAACCTTTAGCCAATAATACCCCAGGCTATGCATGTTGGGAAGAGACTTAGGCAACCATCAGTCTTACATATTGCCTCCTATGTTAGTTGGCTTTATTGAGATTAAATGACTGGCTTACCATCTTAATAGACAAATAAGATGTCTCAAGATATTCACAATTTATTCTCTCTTAGGTACAAAGATAACTTTATATAGGATTTGTGATCATCTCAGTTTTTAGGGAGGATAGAAGTCATAAACAACTATAACCAATGATGAAGAGATATTGTTTGAGAACCTTCCAAGGACATCATACCGCTGTGCTCCAAAAAGGCTTACAATATGGTATAATTCTTTTCATGCACCAGAAGCTTCAGAAAAGAGTCTATGTGACATGTTAATTGCAGGAACCATTCAAACACTGTCCAACACTCAATGTACCAGCATCTCTCCTTTTTTTAAACATCTGTTAAATACACACTTGGGGCAGTTCAGTGGCACAGTGGAAGGAGTACCAGACCTAGAGTCAGGGAAACTCAACTTCCTGAGTTCAAATCTGACTTCAGACAATTATTAGCTGTATGACACTGGTCAAGTCATTTAACTCTGCCTCAATTTCATCATCTATAAAAAAATTAGCTGAAGAAGGACATAGCAAACCACTCCAGTAATTTTACCAAGAAAACTCCAAATGGGGTCATAAAGAATCAAATAAACCTGAAAATGACTGAACAACAACAAAAAAATCCACTTGTCCTAAACAAATTGTAGTATATAAACATAATGGAATATTCATGTACAATATGAAATGATGAATATGATGAATACAGAGAAACATTATAGAAAACTACTATGAACTTATGCAAAGTAAGCAGAACCAGGAAAACTACACAATGACTTCAATGATGAAACTGTAAAGAACAGCAACCACCACAATTAGGCATTAGAAATTGAATGTTGCCAAATTAAAATACCAAATTTGGCCCCATAGGAAAGTTATGAGAAAACATCTCCTCATTTTTCTTTGTAGAGATGGAGGACTATGGACATAGATACTATAAGTAACACTAGATTTTTTTCAGTATGTTGTTTAGTTTAGCAGAACTTTTTTTCTAGTTCTTTATTATAAGGGATTGTTCTTTTGGAGAGAGTAGATGAAAGGAAGGATATACTAAAAAGAGTAATTGATATAAAAGCCAAATAATAAATAATTTATTTTAAAAAATACTTACTGTGCGCAGAAATAGATGAGGTAAAAGGGAGGACATGGATACCAGAAAGATAGGGGCATTATTGCCTTTGATCAACACAACTGAGCTGTAGTACACCAAAACCAGCATGATCTTATAAGCCTGAGAGTGGATAGTTGAGTATCATTCTTGTCATCTAGCATCTGAAACACTCACCAAAATGACAAATGTTCCATTCAAAGTCTGCAATAGAAAATGCATTAAATAACAGTGGGCCCTAGCAGACTTAAGCCTAGAATAACACAAAACAAAAAGTCAAATTCACCCACCCTTCTATTATAACATAAATCTATTGAGGAGTTGTGTGTATAAGTGCATGATACTGATTTTCAATACAAGTAGAAACACTGAACTTAATAACATTGATATTGCTAATAGTATATTCTAGTCAATTCAACAAGTATTTATTAAGCTGCTATTATGTGCAAGTCACTGTTCTAGGTACTGGGAATATAATGACAAAAACATAATAGTCTCTGACCTCAAAGAAGTTATATTTTCTAGGAATAGGAGATTGGGATTACGTGATGTACATGCAGATAAGGAACATACAAAGAAGGAAGTAACAAGGTTAAAGTAGCAATCTGTCAAAAGTTCTGTAGGAATATTTAAGAAAAGAATAAGATTCTTTGATGGAAGGAAAAGACTATATTAAAGAGGTAGAACCTAAGCTGAGCCTTAAAGGAAAATAAAGATTCTGAAGGGTGGAGATGAGTAAGTGGTAGAAGATGAGAAATACTGGGTAAATGCATAGAGATGAGATATGACATATTGAGTTTGAGGTTTAGCTAGTAGTCCATTTAGGTTGGAATGCTGAGTATATAAAGCCAAGCTTTAAATAGTGACAGTTCAAAAGGTTTGATGGTCGTGGTCTGACTTATCCTCAAGACATTTCTGTAAGATAGAAAAGGGGCAAATAGTGTTATGGGAAAACCAAGAGATTAAGTGATTTGCCCAGTCACACAGCAGGTCAGTGATAGATCAAGAAATATAGCTCAGGTCCTAGCACTCTTAATCCATTAGTCTAACAAGCACATCATACTGCCTGTCTCCTCTTTCTTGAAAATGAATCTTTTCCACCTCCAAATCCTTTCATTCTCAGAATAACTCCTCTGAACATAGATGAGCAGGCTCTAACAAAAGTACTACCCAATTATCTCCTGAAACTACTAGTGAAGACCAATATGTGCTGCTTTTTTTTTCTTGGATGAAAACCAAACTCATTTCATAAATGCTTTTAAGAATGTTGCAATTTGAATCCTTCCAAGAAAACATGCATTCAGGTCCCTAAGTCATCTGATAGCTGCAGTTCTAACAGGGATCTGAAAAGGTATTTGGTCATTCTCTGGATGTGACTGGAGACTCACTAGACCTGAGCAAAAAAAGATGAAGCATCACCAAAATTCTCTTTAATTACCATTCACTTCCAGTACACCTCCTTTTTCATCATTGCTGATTACAGATATATCCATGTCTGAATAATATCTTTCCACTTTATAATCAGACAACTACCACTTACTCTGATAACCTGAGACTCTCTAAGTATGATTTTGCCTTCAGAATACTGGAATTGAGTTTAGTCTCTTTTTTGGTAGGCAAATTACCACACACTTTGCATCAGTCATCTGAGTAGAATGACATACTTAGGAGAGACAGCTATCTTTCCTGCATGTCACCTTGCACAAGGTGAACTATTTAACACTATACAGAGCCCATTCTAAAATGGCTTTTTATAGGGTCATGCATTTAGAGCTAGAAAGGAGCTCAGGGGTTATCTATTTCAACTGTCTCATTTGTTAGAAAAGGAATCTGAGGCTCAAAGATTAAAAAACTTGACCTGTATACATAGTCCATGATAGTACAGGGCTATGATGCCTGGTTATTTGACTCCAAATCTAGCACTCTTTCCACCAAGGAGAATCCTACATTCATGACCGTTGATTCTTCGAACTCCTCTCCATATTCTAAATTGCTCAAAATATTCCCTAAAAATATAGTATTTCCACTTCCTTCAAAGTGTCTGTTTTTCTGGGAAGGATTATAAAGGTAAATAGCAGTGTTGATCATATATGTATTTTTAAAGAGGGATCCTAGTCCAGCCATCTCTTTTTTCCCATTTAACTATAATCCTTTGGATTCTATTATGCACTGTTGGGGCTCCATTATCAGGAAACTCATCATTCTGTGAGATTGCATCAGCCTTAATACTCAACACTATCATTATCCTTTGTCCCACTGAATGGGAGGTGGATCAGAGACTTTCTCCTAGGATCTCCATTTAAAGAGGGTTTCCAGGGCAATTATTTCTTCATTTCCCACCTGGATGAACATCATCATCTGGGTACATTTCCTCCTTCCCACCCCTTTTCAGTTTACTTTTGTGTGTTTTCTGACTCATTAAATTGTAAACTCCTAGAAAGCAAGGACTTTTTATTTTTTATTTCTATCCCAACTTTTTAGCAAAGTGATTGATACACAGTAGGTATTAAGTCCATCTGAAATAAGGGACTATTAAGCTGTACACTGTGACCTAATAGACCCTATGACCAGCAATCAGGTGTTCTTCTCTATGAAAAGTCTTTCCTGATCCCTAGAATGAGCAGTTCTCTCCCCTTCATCTGATCATCTTGTCTTTACTGGTACAGTACCACCTCAGTAGAATATAAACTCCTTGAGGTGGGAATTTGTCTCTATGTCTCCATCATCTAGGATTCAGTACATGCTATATACTTGATAAATGTCTATTAAATTGAATTTTTACAAGGAATTTTTGATACTGTTGATAACTTAATAGACTAAGTAAGTCACTTAAATAAGACCTTTCTATAGCCTCACCTTCTCAACTCATAAAATGAGGTTAGTAAACTCATCTAAATTATCAGATTATTTTGTGGGGAAAAATGAAATAATATATAGGAAGACATTTTAGAAGAAAATATAGTCTAGGAAAACAATATTAAGTTCACATTTCTATAGGAGTTTATATATAGCATTTTCCTCAAAGCTCTGTGGTCCATGTTTCACTATTCCATTTTACAAATGAGGAAACTAATGAATCATAAATCTAATCTATACTGATAAATGTATGAAAAGAACCACATCAAACAGTTCTAATCTATAACATAATGTTTGATTCCACATTCTGTCTACTCCAACTCTAAGATTATTCATCTAGAGGATACCAGGACCATTATTGCAGATAAGACCAGGAGGACACCCATCAGGTAGTCTTTTTCAGAAAATTCTTCAGTGTGGAAGAAATGAAGATTTTTGACATGAATATAGAGATAAATGACATCTACAGCCATCATGTATCATTTTACTCCAGGGAAACATTTCAATTTTTATATAGTTGCACTACAGTGTCTTACACACAAACTAATTGTGAACTTGTAACATGCATATTTAGGTTTGCCTATTTATCTAAGCCCAATTTCCTTAGCCTCTATTATTTCCTAAAGTTTAAGATCTACCCAAGTTGGTAATCACTTGAAAATTTTCAATTAAATGTAAAAAAAGTAAATCTATTCTTTCTTTTGACTGCTCTATTGATTAAAATGAATGTCTGAGCTGGAATTGCTGAACCATAAAAAGCAATCTGTCTTAGATGGGTAACAGATCGTTAGGAAATCACTGAGTTGACGGAAGAAGTCCAGAAAAAATAGTGTGCCCAGATCCATTTGTGTAGATGTAGATGTGCTTCTCTATAGCTATATGGACATGTTGCATACATTCATGTAGAGGAGACAAATGCCATGGGTTTCAGTCAACAATTATAATCTGACAGTACAGTACAAACAGGATCTCATGGGCTTCTGATAGAATTGTATGACCATTAACAGCACAGTCAAGAATGCAGATTTAAGTGAGTTCTGTAAGATGGGAATAAGAGCTATTCAACATTTGGAGTTCACCTCTCAAGCTACTTTTCTCTGATGTGTGGGTTTGACATAACCCACAACATACGTTGTCCTTCAAGAGCATTCTCTGAGAAATTTGGAAAACAAGTGACATTAATAGTTATGTCTCTAATTTCATCAAAATGTTGGTTTATGAGAGCTATTCCACATGAATTCCACATGAAAAAAACGATTTACTTGAGGAAAGAGGAAGATGGGGAGTGAAAGGGTTCCCCCTTAAAGAAGCTGCTTCTCACATTGAAAGTTCCAGCCTAAAATTAAGACAACTCTGAGGTACCACTACACACCTGTCAGATTAGCTAAAATGATAGGAAAGGATAATGACGAATGTTGGAGCGGATGTGGGAAGGCTGGGACACTGATGCATTGTTGGTGGAGCTGTGAACGGATCCAACCATTCTGGAAAGCAATTTGGAACTATGCTCAAAAAGTGATCAAAATGTACATACCCTTTGACCCAGCAGTGTTTCTATTGGGCTTATATCCCAAAGAGATCTTAAAGGAAGGAAAGGGCCCCACATGTGCAACAATGTTTGTGGCAGCCCCTTTTGTAGTGGCTAGAAACTGGAAATTGAAAGGATGCCCATCAATTGGAGAATGGCTGAATAAATTATGGTATATGAATATCATGGAATATTATTGTTCTGTAAGAAACGACTAGCAGGAGGATTTCAGAGAGGCCTGGAGAGACTTGCATGAACTGATGCTGAGTGAAGTGAGCAGAACTAGATCATCTTTTTTCACGGCAACAACAATACTATATGATGATCAGTTCTGATGGACATGACTCTCTTCAACAATGAAATGCTTCAAACCACTTCCAATTGTTCACTGAAGAAAGCCATATACACCCAGAGAGAGGGATGTGAAATGTGGACCACAACATATCATTTCCATGCTCTCTATTGATGTTTACTTGCATTGTATTTCCTTTATCTGATTATTCTTTCTTGTAAATACAATTTCTCCTGCACAAAAGTGATGTGTGGAAATAAGTATACATATATTCGATTTCTTAAGTATTTTAACATAATTAACATGTATTGGATATCCTGCCATCTAGGGGTGGGGTGGGGAGTAGGGGGGAAAAATTTGTAACAGAAAACTTTGTAAGGGTTAATGTTGAAGAATTACCCATACAGATGTTTTGCAAATAAAAAGTATTAATAAAAAAAAGAAAGTTCCAGCCTAAACAAGGAGTTACTAGGCTTGAGAAGATTTGGAAATGGGATTTTACCTTTTAAGAAAAAAAACTGCCAAGACTCAATTAACAGATGACTGAGAAACAATAAGCTGGAAAGCTAAGGTCTTCCAGAACAAACAAGTCAAAATAAAGGGGACAAGCAATATCCCCTCCCTCCCAGTGACAGCTTGCTCTGTCACACATTCATTAGCAAAATTATTCAAATTAGTGCTTACATTTCCCCTGTGGCCTTTCATTAAGCAGTCTGTACTTCCTTTCTCTGTACCTTCATCTCAGCAGTCTGTCCATTGCCCCCAGGTTGGAAAGCAGCTGGTGTGACGTTTCCTATTCCTTTACATCACCAGGACTTTTTGGTCCTTCTGAGGTCACCACTAGAATGGGACAACTTCCTGCAAGTCAGCTCCTTAGTAATCCGTTTGGACAAACAAAGGCCATGTGGAGCCTTCAATTATGTTGTCAGAACATAAGAATATTGACAAAGGTGGGAAAAGGTTTGGGTTTTTCATTTTAATAATCTGCTAAATACTTGACCAAAGGGATCACATCTACCTTCAAGAACTGGAATGGTGCATGATTGTATGAAATAATGGCTAATTTAAATCAGCCTAACATTTTTTCTTTACTGAGTTCCAGCTCTTGGGAACAAAAAACATATAAATTTTCTTATGTCTGAGAAATGAGAAGAAGGAGGCAGCTAGTGACTCAGTGGCTAAACTTGGAATCAGAAAGACCTGAATTCAAATCTGGCCTCAAATACTGTGTGTTACTGAATAAGTCAACCTCTGTCTGTAAATCTATGGGGAAAGAAAATGGCTAACCACTCCAGTATCTTTTGGGGCAGTTCAATGGATAGAGTGCCATGTGTATCTTTCTGAGATCAAATATGGCCTCAGATACCTACTAGATATGGGACCCTGGGCAATCATTTAACCCTGCTTTCCTCAGTTTCATCAGTCCCTTCTGTCTTTCACTATCTCTTAAAGTCTGTCCAAGTTCATTGTCATTGTTTACATGATACTATAATATCCTATCTCATGCTTTGCCATGCTCTTTTTTCTTCTGCTTCAATCTTTCCCAAAACCAGGGTCTTTTCCAATGGATCCTGTCATCTTATTATGTAGCCAAGGTATTTAAGCTTTAGCTTCAGCATTTGATCTACTAGTGAAGAGCTTGAATTAAATTGACTGATTTGGAGTTCTGGGGGTGGATCCAAGATGAAGGAGTAAAATCAGGAAGCTGCTCAAGCTCTCCCAGCTTCCCTTGAAAACCACATGAAACCAAGCCTCTGAACAGAATCCGACAAAATGAAATCATTCTCTAGCTCATGATAGACCAAAAAACTTCAAGAAAGATCATTCTCACTGGAGTGAAAATGGTGTTCAGCCCACATCAGATAGATTCTAGGAAAACCAGTGAGAGTGTCTTAATCGTAGCAAATCAGCAACTAAAACACTCAGTCCTGACTCAGTAAAGGAGCAAATCAGTGGGACAGCTTCCAGTCCCAGCTCAGAAAGCAAACTCTGGGAATCCAGGCTATTTCCTGAACAGACAGGCAAAGCTACTCCCTACAAACACAAGGGACACTTGTTCTCAAAGCCAAGGCTCATAGCTGCACAGGAAGCTTAGAACACCTTTAGCCTAGGAGCAGAGCAAGAAAAAGAAAAGAATTTTGACCATTGTAAATTAGTATGGTGACAGGGGCAGACCAAAACCAAACTCAAACAAGGACAGAATGTTCACAGAAGAAATCTCAGAGTGAGATAAATTAGTCTCAAGCCCAAAGAGGCCTCTTTAAAATGCTCATAAAATGCTTCAAAAGGCAAATAAGAGAGGTAGAAGAAAAAATGATAAAAGAAATGAGAGATTTGTATGAGAGAGTCAACAGTTTGGAAAATGTCTGAAGAAAACAACAACTTAAATAGTAGAATAAACCAAATGGAAAAAGAGATACAAAAGATAACTGAAGAAAATCATACATTAAAAACTAGAACAGGAAAATGGAAGCTAATGACTTGGTGAAACAATAAGAATCAATCAAAGAAACTAATAAGAATGAAAATATGGAAGAAAATGTGAAATACCTTTTTGGAAAAACAGCTGACCTGGAAAATAGATCTAGAAAAGACAATTTAAAAATTATTGGCATACCTGAAGGCCATGACAAAAAAAGAGTCTGGATAGCATTCTACAAGAGATCATAAAGGAAAAGTGCCCCAATATTCTAGAAACAGAGAGGGAAATCATTGAAAGAATCCATCAATTACCTCTGGAAAGAGCTCCCACAAGGAAAACCTCAAGAAACACAGAGATAATAGATCTCTGGAGAAAATTGAATAGGGACATAAAGGAATATACCTTTTTCTCGGCAGTATGTGGCACCTTCACAAAAACTGACCATATATTAGGATATAAAAACCTCACAATCAAATGCAAAAAGGCAGAAATAATAAATGCCTCCTTTTCAGACCACAATGCAATAAAAATTATATTCAATAAAGGTCTAGAGAAAAATAGACTACAAAGCAATTGGAAATTAAATAATCTAATTCTAAAGAACGAGTGGGTCAAACAACAAATAACAAAGCAATCTATAATTTCATCCAAGAAAATGACAATAATGAGACAACATATCAAAATCTATGAGAAGCAGCCAAAACAATTCTTAGGAGAAATTTACATTTCTAAAAGCTACATAAATAAAATAGAGAAAGAAGAGATCAATGAATTAGGTATGTAACTAAAAAAGCTGAGAAAAAAAAACAAAGAAAAACCCTCAGTTAAATACCAAATTAAAAATTTTGAAACTCAAAGGACAGATTGATAAAATGAAGGCTAAGAAAACTATTGAACTAATTAAAAAACTAAGAGTTTATTTTATGAAAAAAATTAACAAAATAGATCAAGCTTTGGTTAATTTTATCAGAAAAAGCAAAGAAAAAAAGCAAATAACCAGCATCAAAAATGAAAGGGGTAAACACCACCAATTAAAAGGAAATTAAAACAATAATTAGGAGTTATTTTGCTCAACTCTATGGCAGCAAGTCTGAAAACCTAAGTGAAATGGATGTATGTTACAAAAATATAAATTGCTCAGATTAAGAGAAGAGAAAATAAATTACTTAAATAGTCCCATTTTAGAAAAAGAAATTGAACAAATCATTACAGAGCTCCCTAAGAAAAAAATCTCCAGGGCCAGATGGATCCCCAAGTGAATTCTACCAAATATTCAAAGAATAATTAATTCCAATAGTATGTAAACTATTTGGAAAATTAGGTAAAGAAGGAGTACTGCCAATTTCTTTCTGACACAAATATGACACTGATATCTAAACCAAGAAGGACCAAAACAGAGACCAGTCTCCCTAATGAATATTGGTGCAAAATTTTAAAATAAAATATTACTAAAGAGATTACAGCAATTTATCAAGAGGATAATACACTATGACCAAGTAGGATTTATAAAAGAAGTGCAGGGCTAGTTCAATATTGGGAAAACTATTGCTATAATTTACTATACCAGTAACAAAACCAACAGAAATCATATGATAAGTTCAATAGATGCATAAAAAGCTTTTGACAAAAATACAGCACCCATTTCTATTAAAAACACTAGAGAGCATAGGGATAAAGGGAACTTTCCTTAAAATAATAAGCAGTATCTATCTAAAACCTACACCAAGCATTATTTGTAATGGAGAGAAGCTGGACACATTCCCAATAAGATAGGAGTGAAACAAGGATGCCAATTATCACCACTATTATTCAACATTGTACTAGAAATGTTGGCTTTAGCAATAAGAAAAGAAAAAAAATAAAGGAATAGGCAATGAGGAAATAAAACTATCATTCTTTTCAGATGATATGATGATATACTTAGAGAATCCTGAAAAATCATTCAAAAACCTACTGAAAATAATTCATAGCTTTAGAAAATTAGATATAAAATAAACCCACACAAATCATCAGCATTTCTATATATTACTGAAAAGCCTATCAGCAAGAAATAGAGAAATTCCATTTAAAATTACTATGGGGGGGCGGAGCCAAGATGGAGAACTGCAGACAGCTTTCTCTGTAAGCTCCTGAGACCTTCCCTCAGACACAGACAAACTGAGCCTCTGAACTAGTTCTGGAGTGAGGGCTTCACCAAACACTTGGACTACAACGCAATTCTATCAAATATCTACTTTGAAAGAACTTCTGAGGTCAGTTTTAGACAGGTGGGGGATCGAAGAGCTCCCGGCGCTCAGACGCCAGTGCGCAGCCGGGGTGCAAGTCCGGGGCTGGGAAGGAACAGAAGATTTTAGGCTGCCAGGAAGTCCCTGGGAGACCCTTGGGCCACTTTGCTCTGCTTGTGGGCAGGTGCTTTGGCAGGTCTACCTTTGATAAAGGGTGGATTGAGAGCAGCTGAAAGTGTGGTCCTAGTGCGGATCTAGCCAGATCAGCCCCAGACTGGAAGTCAACTCGGCAAACTGCCCCAGGGCAAATTGAAATCCCGCCTGCTGCTGCTGCCACTGCTGCTGCCACTGCTGCTGCTGCTGCTGCTGAGGCTGCAGAATTCCCTGCTGTTGACTGATACCTCAGCTAAACATCATGAGCAAGAAGAAGAGAGCTCTCACCATAGACAGCTTTTACGAAGAGAAACTAGAGCAGTCCCCAGATCCTGAGATTCTGAAAACAATTCCAGATAAAGCCACAAAGGTGGACTTAAGCTGGTCTCCCTTTCAGAAGGCTTACCTGGAAGATTGCATAAAGAATCTCAAAAGATAGCTAGAAGAAGATTGGGGAAATAAACTGAGAGCAGTGCAAGAAGGAAACATCGCCCTGCAACAGAGATGTGAAAAACTGGAAAATAAGTCTGGTGAATGGGAAAAAGTCGCCAACTCACTGGAAAATAAAAATAGTAAATTGGTAAAAGAGAACAATTCACTGAAAAACAAAATTGGTGAATTGGAAAAAGACAACAATTCACTGAAAAATAAAATTGGCAAAATGGAAAAAGAATGCAATGAACCAAAAAATTCAATTGGCCAGTTACAAAAGGACCTAAAAAAGATAACTGAAGGAAATAATACCTTAAAAATTAAAATTGAACAAATTGAAATGAATGACTCAATAAGACTTCAAGAATCAGTCAAACAAAAACAAAAAAATGAAAAAATAGAAGAAAATATGAAATATCTCCTAGGAAAAACAACTGACTTGGAAAACAGATCCAGGACAGACAATCTAAGAATTATTGGACTCCCTGAAAATAACGATGAAAAAAAGAACCTTGATGCTATCTTCCAGGAAATCATGAAAGAGAATTGCCCTGATGTTTTAGAATCAAAAGGCAAAGTTGGTATTGAAAGAATCTACCGATCACCTCCTGAAAGAGACCCTAAAATTAAAACCCCAAGGAATATCGTGGCCAAATTTCAGGACTATCGCACCAAGGAAAAGATATTACAAGCTGCTAGAAAAAAAAAAAAAAAAAACAGTTCAAATACCGAGGAACTTTCATTAGAATTACACAGGATCTGTCAGCTTCCACATTGAAGGATAGAAGGGCCTGGAATCAGATATTCCGAAAGGCAAAAGAACTTGGATTACAGCCAAGAATAAGCTATCCAGCTAGAATGAGCATCATCTTCCAGGGAAGAAGATGGTCATTTAATGATAAAGGAGAATTTCACCTATTTCTAATGAAAAGACTAGATCTGAACAAAAAATTTGACCTCCAAACACAGAACTCTAGAGAAGGGTAAAAAGGTAAAAAAGAAAGAACTCTCAAGAACTATATCTCTACTAGGGGTATCATTAAAGAATGGAGGTATAATTTGATTTTACTTTGATAATATGAAAAAGAGAACTAGAGTGGAAAAGGTTCTCATACTGGGGAAAAGAGGGGAAAAAGTGGTAAAATAAGATCTAAAAAAAGGAGGTAAAATCAAGGTAAAATCACTTGAAGAGGCAAAGAAAACCTAATATAATTGAGAGAAAGAGGGGAGGGAGATGAGCATTGTGTAAATCCTACTCTCATCAGGTTGGGCTCTAAAAGTGTATATCAGACATTTGATTTCACAAAAAAACTTGTCTGTTGCTAGAGGGAAGTGGGAGGGAAAGGAGGAAAAGTAAGGGACAAACTAATAGAAGGGAAAATATAAGAATCAGGGGAAAGGAATAAAAACAGGGGGAGGGGATGTAAAGGGTGGAGTATTGTTTG
>JAJPUD010003390.1:22048-69533 GCA_023553655.1 Myrmecobius fasciatus | reverse complement strand
TGGAGAGCAATTTGGAGCTATGCTCAAAAAGTTGTCAAACTGTGCATGCCCTTTGACCCAGCAGTGTTTCTACTGGGCCTATATCCCAAAGAGATCTTAGAGGAGGGAAAGGGACCCACGTGTGCAAGAATGTTTGTGGCAGCCCTTTTTGTAGTGGCTAGAAACTGGAAACTGAAGGGATGCCCATCAATTGGAGAGTGGCTGAATAAATTATGGTATATGAATGTTATGGAATATTATTGCTCTGTAAGAAATGACCAGCAGGACGATTTCAGAGAGGCCTGGAGGGATTTGCATGAATTGATGCTGAGTGAAACGAGCAGAACCAGGAGATCATCATACACAGCAACAACAATATTACATGATGATCAATTCTGATGGACATGGCTCTCTGCAACAAAGAATTGTCTCAAACCAGTTCCAGTTGTTCACTGAAGAAAACCATATACACCCAGAGAGAGGGAAATGAAATATGGACCACAACGTAACATTTTCATGATCTCTATTGACATTTGCTTGCATTGTGTTGCCTTTCTCTGATTCTTTTTTTTTCTTGTAGATAGGATTTTTCTTGCATAACTTCTCAAGCATTTCAACATTATTAACATGTAGTTGACTTCCTGCCATCTAGGGGAGGGGAGGGGACTGGGGGTAAAATTTGTAATGGAAAGCTTTGTAAAGGTCAATGTTGGGGAACTACCCATACATATGTTATACAAATAAAAAGCTTTAATAAAAAATAAATAAATAAATAAAATTACTATAGACAAAATAAAATACTTGGGGGTCTACCTGCCAAGACAAATTCAAGAACTATAAGAACAATTACAAAACACTTCTTACACAAATAAAATCAGATTTAAACAACTGGAAAAATGTCAATTGTTCATGACTAGGCCAAGCTAATATAAGAAAAATGACAATTCTGCCTAAAATGTTCTACTTATTCAGTGCCATGCCAATCAAACTACCAAAACACTATCCTATAGAACTAGAAAAAATAATAAAAAAATTCATCTGAAAGAACAAAAGGTCAAGAACATCAAATACAAAGGTTGGTGGCTTAGCAGCACAAAACCTAAAACTATATTATAAGGCAAAAGTAATCACAACCTTTTGGTACTGGCTAAGAAACAGAGTGGTGGGTCAGTGGAATAGATTAGATACACACAACACAATGATCAAGACCTACAGCAATCTAGTATTTGATAAAATTCCCAAACTCCAACTTCTGGAATAAGAACTCACTATTTGAAAAATTGCTGGAAAAACAGGAAAATATTATGTCAGAAGGACAGCTTAGACCTATATCTCATATTCCATACCAAGATAAAGCAAAATGGATACATGATTTGGGCATAAAGGAAGATACCATAAACAAATTAGAAAAACAAGGGATAATTTACCTATTAGATCTTTGGAGAAGGAAAGAATGTATGACCAAAGAAGAACTAGAGAACATTATGAAAGGCAAAATGGACAACTTTGATTACATCAAATTGAAAAGTCTTTGGACAAGCAAAACCAATAGAAAAAAGATTAAAAAGGAAGAACAAAGCTGGGGGAAAATATTTACAGACAGTATTTTTAATAAAGGTCTCATTTCTAAAATATATAAAACAACTGAGTCAAGTTTATAAAAATACAAGTCATTCCTCAATTGATAAATGGTCAAAGGATATAAACAGACAATTTTCAGATGATGAAATTAAAGCCATCTATAGTTATATGAAAAAAAAATCTCTAAATCGCTATTCATTAGAGATATGCAAATTAAAACAACTCTGAAGTCAACACTTCATACCTCTCAGATTGGCTAAGATGACAGGAAAAGATAATGATAAATGTTGGAGGGGATGTGGGAAAACTGGGACACTGATACATTGTTGGTGG
Organism: Myrmecobius fasciatus; assembly: GCA_023553655.1. Taxonomy (NCBI): domain Eukaryota; kingdom Metazoa; phylum Chordata; class Mammalia; order Dasyuromorphia; family Myrmecobiidae; genus Myrmecobius; species Myrmecobius fasciatus. Next base: position 67,640 of record JAJPUD010003390.1, on the reverse strand, counting down.
AGTTGTGAAATGATCCAACCACTCTAGAGAGCAATCTGGAATTATGCCTAAAGGGCTATAAAACTATGTATATCCTTTGACCCAGAAGTGTCATTACTGGGTCTGTACCCCAAGGAAATCATAAAAAAGGGAAAATGATCACAAGTACAAAAATGTTTGTAGCAGCTCTTTTTGTGGTAGCAAAGAATTGGAAAAGGAGTGGATGCCCATCAATTGGGGAATGACTGAAACAAGCTATGGTACATGAAAGTAATACAATATTATTGTTCTATAAAAAATGATGAACAAGCTGATTATAGAAAGGCCTGGAAAGATTTTCATGAACTGGTGCTGAGTGAAACAAGCAGAACCAGGAATACATTGTACACAAGAACAGCAAGAATATGCAATAATCAGCTATGAAAGGCTTGGCTCTTCTCAGTATTTCAGTGATCCAAAGCAATCTCAATAGACTTTGGCTTTTTTTGTTTTGTTTTGTTTTGTTTTGTTTTGTTTTTATTAAAGCTTTTTATTTGCAAAACATATGTATGAGTAATTCTTCAACATTGACCTTTACAAAGCTTTCATTACAAATTTTCTCCCCCTCCCCACCCCTTCCCCAGATGGCAGGAAGTCCACTCACTACATGTTAATTATTTTAAAATACTTGACAAATTGAATATATGTATGCATATTTCCATACTTATCTTGTGGTGCAAAAAAAAAAACATATCTACAAGAAAAAAATCTGAGAAAGGAAACCCAATGCAAGCAAACATCAATAGAGAGCATGAAAATGTTATGTTGTGGTCCACATTTCATATCCTTCTCTCTGGGAGTATATGGGTTTCTTCACTGACCAATTGGAACTGGTTTGAAGCATTTCATTGTTGAAGAGATCCATGTCCATCAGAATTGATCATCATATAGTATTGTTGTTGCCGTGTATAATGATCTCCTGGTTCTGATCACTTAGCTCAGCATCAGTTCATGTAAGTCTCTCCAGCCCTCTCTGAAGTTATCCTGCTGGTCGTTTCTTACAGAACAATAATATTCCATAACATTCATGTATCATAATCTATTCAGCCACTCTCCAATTGATGGGCATCCATTCAGCTTCCAGTTTCTAGCCATCCCAATAGACTTTGGAAAGAAAATGTCATTTGTGGGCAGCTAGGTGGCGCAGTGGATAGAGCACCAGCCCTGAAGTCAGGAAGACTTGAGTTCAAATTTGGTCTCAGACACTTAACATTCCCTAACTGTATGACGCTGGGCAAGTCACTTAACCTCAATTGCCTCAGCAAAAAGCAAAAAAAAAAAAAATGCCATTTGTATTTAGAAAAAGATCTAAGGAGACTAAATGTAAATCAACACATGCTATGTTCACTTCTTTTTTCTGTTTTTTTGTTTTTGTTTTTGTTTTTATCTCTCCCATGGTTTTTCCCTTTTGCTCTGATTTTTCTCTCCCAATATGATTCATAAAGCAATGCATATTAAAAATAAACTAACTTACTAAATTGACTGATTTGAACTCCTTATTGCCTAAGAGACTCAAAAATCTTCTCCAGCACCATAATTTAAAAGCATCAATTCTGTGTTACTCATTTTTCCTTATAATCCAACTCTCAGTCATACATCCTTCCTGGGAAAAAAACATAGTTTTAACTATATACACCTTTATTGATAGATGTCTCTGCTTTTTTAAGGAGCAATTTTCTTTTAATTCCATGACTTTCGTCAAAGTCTACCATGTTCTTTGAGCCCAAGAATATAAAATTTCCATTCCTTCTCCATCTCTTTGCTAGGAAATTATGGAACCAGTTGCCAAGATCTTAAGTTGTTTTTGTTTTGTTTTGTTTTTATGTTAAGCCTCAAACAAGCTCTTATAATCTCCTTTTTCACCCTCATCAAGAAGCTTCTTAATTTCTCTTCCCTCTCTGCCATCAGAATGATATGCTCTGCATGTCTGAGATTATTGATATTTCTCCCAGCACCCTCAATTCTAGCTTTTGATTCATCCATCCTGGTATTTTGCATGACATGATCTGCATATAAGCTAAATAAATAAGGCAATAATATACAGCCTTGTTATACTCTTTTCCAATTTTAAGCCAATCTGTTATTTAACATTCCATTCTAACTGTTGCTTCTTAGCCCACATACAGGTTCTTTAGAAAACAAGTAATATGATATGTCACTTTCATCTCTTTGAGGACTTGCCATATTTTGTCATAATTCACATAATAGTGTGCCCAATGAAGCAAATGTTAATTTTTTTGGACCTCCCTTTATTTCTCCATAACCCAGCAAATGTTGGTAATTTGGTTTCTAATTCTTCTGCTTTTTCAAAAACCAGATTGTTCTTCTGGTAATTCTCAGTTCACATATTGTAGAAGCCTAGCTTAAAGAATCTTAAGTATAACCTTGCTGGCATGTGAAATGAATACAATTGTTAAGTAATTTGAACGTTCCTAGGCATTGCCCTTTTTTTTACTACTGAGATATAAATAGATCTTTTCCAATCCAGTGGTCACTGTTTTGTTTTCTAAATTTGCTGGCATACATGCTATGTAGCACTTAAACAAGATCATATTTTTAGCATTTTAAATAGCTCAAAATTCCATCATGTTCAATAACCTTATTGTTAGCAATATTTTTAAAGCTCATTTGACTTTATTATCCATATTATCTATATCCAATATATTCATTATTCATATTTCTAGCACTAGATTAGTATTATCATGATTTTCAATGATGTTAACATCTTTCTTGTATAATTCTTTTGTGTATTCTTGCCACCTATTATTAATCTTTTCTCCATCTGTTAAATTTTTACTATTTGTTTATTTTGCCTGTCCATCTTTTCTTGTCTTTCCTGTTCTATGTTTTCTTCTATTTCTTTGCATTGGTCATTTAAGAAAACCTTATTTCTCTTTACTGTTCTCTGGAATTCTGCATTCAGTTGGGTATCTTTACCTTTTGCTTTTCTTCTTTCCTTAACTATTTGTAAAGCTTCATCAAATAGCCATTTTGTTGGTTTGCACTTCTTTTTCTTTGGAATATTCTTTTTATTGCTGTCTCATGTATAATATTGCAAATCTCTGTCCATTATTCTTCAAATAAAATTCCTTAAATCTATTCATCACCAGGGGGCGGAGCTAAGATGGCGAACTGCAGACAGCATTCTCTGTGAGCTCCTGAGACCTTCCCTCAGACCCAGACAAATTGAGCCTCCGGACTGGTTTTGGAGTGAGGGCTCCACCAAACACTTGGACTAAAACACACTTCTATCAACAATCTAATTTGAAATAACTCCGGAGAAGGTTAGCCTCCGGGGATGGGCCACTGGTGGTGATCAGACACCAGCGCGCCCGGGAAGGAAATTGGACAGAGGTGGGTTTTAAACACCCAGGAAGCCCCTGGGCTACACCAGGACCACTTTGCTCTGCTTGCAGGTGGGTGCTTTGGCAAATCTGCCTTTGGTAAACAGCGGATTGAGAGCAGATGAAAATGTGGTCCTAGTGGGGATTTAGCTGCCCAGCCTCAGACCGGAAGTCAACTCGACAAACTGCCCCAGGGCAAATTGAAACTGTGGCTGAATCCCCTGCTGGTGATTGATACCTCAGCTCAAAATCATGAGTAAGAAGCAGAAGAAAGCTCTCACCATAGACAGCTTCTATGGAGAAAAAGTAGAGCCGTCCCCAGATCCTGAGATTCCGAAAACAATCCCAGATGAAGCCACAACGGCAGACTTAAACTGGTCTCCCTTCCAGAAGGCTTACTTGGAAGATTGCATAAAGAATCTCAAAAGAGAGCTAGAAGAAGAATGGGGAAATAAATTTAGATCAGTGCAATAGAGATATCAAAAACTGGAAAACAGGACTGGTGAATTGGAAAAAGAAAACAATTCACTGAAAAACAAAATTGGTGAATTGCAAAAAGACAACAATTCACTGAAAAAATAGAACTGGCAAATTGGAAAAAGAATGCATTGAATCAAGAAATTTAACTGGCCAGCTACAAAAGGAGCTAAAAAAAGATAACTGAAGGAAATAATACTTTAAAAATTAAAATTGAACAAATAGAAGTAAGTGACTCAATAAGACTTCAAGAATCAGTCAAACAAAAACAAAAAAAATTAAAAAATACAAGAAAATATGAAATATCTCCTAGGAAAAACAACTGACTTGGAAAACAGATCCAGCAGAGACAATCTAAGGATTATCGGACTCCCTGAAAGTCACGATGAAAAAAAGAACCTTGATGCTATCTTCCAGAAAATCATGAAAGAGAATTGCCCTGATGTTTTAGAATCAGAAGGCAAAGTTGGCATTGAAAGAATTCACCGATCACCTCCTGAAAGAGACCCCAAAATTAAAACCCCAAGGAATATCGTGGCCAAATTTCAGGACTATCGCACCAAGGAAAAGATATTACAAGCTGCTAGAAAAAACAGTTCAAATACCAAGGAACTGTCCTTAGAATTACACAGGATCTGTCAGCTTCCACATTAAAGGATCAAAGGACCTGGAATCAGATATTCCAAAAGGCAAAAGAACTTGGATTACAGCCAAGAATAAGTTATCCAGCTAGAATGAGCATCATCTTCCAGGGAAGAAGATGGTCATTTAATGATACAGGAGAATTTCACCTATTTCTAATGAAAAGACCAGATCTGAACAAAAAAAATTGACCTCCAAATACAGAACTCAAGAGAAGCATAAAAAAGTAAAAAGGAAAGAACTCTTGAGAACTATGTTTCTACTATAGGTATCCTTAAAGAATGGGGGTATAATTTGATTTTTCTTTGATAATAATGGAAAAGAAATTAGAGGTGGAAGGGATACCATACTGAAAAGAAAAAGGGAGGGAAAGGAGGCAAAATAAAGTAAAAATAAAGGAGGTAAAATAAGGCAAAATCTCATAAAGAGACATAGATCTAATATAATTGAGGGAAAGAAGGGAGGGTGATGAGTATTGTGTAAACCTTACTCTCATTAGATTGGACTCTAAGAGTGTATATCAGACACATTTGGCTTCAAAGAAAGGCCTTAACCTCCTTGTGGGAAAGTGGGAGGGAAAGGAGGAAAGGAAAGGGATAGACTAATAGAAGGATAAGGGGAAAGGTATAAAGGGGAGGGAGGGATTCCAAAGAGGGGAGGACTGTTGGTGGGAAGGGGTCATCAAAAATAAAGTACTGGGGAAGGGGGAAGGGAGAAAGGGGAAAGGGAAGATAAAATCATAACTCTGGGTAAATAAGATGGCAGGGAATACAGATATAGTTATTTTAACTGTGAATGTGAATGGGATGAACTCTCCCATAAAACGGAAGCAGGTAGCAGACTGGATTAAAAGCCAGAATCCTACAATATGTTGTTTACAAGAAACACATCTAAAACATAGAGATACATACAAAGTGAAGGTAAAGGGCTGGAGCAAAATCTTCTATGCTTCAGGTGAACAAGGAAAGGCAGGGGTAGCAATCCTTATCTCAGATTAAGTAAAAACAAAAATAGATCAAATTAAAAGAGATAAGGAAGGAAACTATATTTTACTAAAGGGTACTATAGACAATGAAACGGTATCAATACTAAACATATATGCACCAAGTGGTATAGCATCCAAATTCCTAGAGGAAAAACTAACAGAGATGCAAGGAGAAATAGACAGTAATACTATACAAGTGGGGGATCTCAACCTTGCTCTCTCAGAATTAGATAAATCAAATCACAAAATAAATAAGAAAGAAGTTAGGGAGGTAAACAAAAGGCTAGAAAAGTTAGGTATGATAGATCTCTGGAGGAAATTGAATGGTGATAGAAGGGAGTATACTTTTTTCCCAAGGGTTCATGGAACTTATACGAAAATTGATCATGTGTTAGGGCATAAAAACCTCAAAATCAAATGCAGAAAAGCAGAAATAGTAAATGCATCCTTCTCAGATCATGATGCAATAAAACTCACATGTAATATAAGGCCAGGAGAAAATAGACAAGTTAATTGGAAATTAAATAATCTAATCCTGAAGAATGAATGGATGAAAGAGCAAATTATAGATACAATTGAAAATTTCATCCAGGAGAATGACAATAATGAGACAACATACCAAAATTTGTGGGACACGGCTAAAGCGGTTGTAAGGGGTAGTTTTATATATCTAGATCCTTACTTGCATAAAATAAAGAAAGAGAAGATCAATGGACTTACAATTTAAAAAGCTAGAAAAAGACCAAATTAAAAACCCTCAATTAAATACCAAATTGGAAATTCTGAAAATTAAAGGGGAGATCAATAAAATTGAAAATAAGAAAACTATCGAATTAATACGTAAAACTAAGAGTTGGTTTTATGAAAAAACCAACAAAATAGATAAGCATTTAGTTAATTTGATTAGAAAAAGGAAAGAGGAAAATCAAATTGTTAGTCTCAAAAATGATAAGGGAGAACTTTCCTCCGATGAAGAGGAAATTAGAGTAATAATTAGGAGTTTCTTTGCCCAACTTTATGCCAATAAATTTGATAATCTAAATGAAATGGAGGAATATCTACAAAAATATAGATTGCCTAGGTTAACAGAAGAGGAAATAAATTATTTAAATAGCCCCATTTTGGGAAAAGAAATAGAACAAGCTATTAATCAACTCCCTAAGAAAAAATCTCCAGGGCCATATGGATTTACATGTGAATTTTACCAAACATTCAAAGAACAATTAATCCCAATACTATGCAAACTATTTGAAAAAATAGGGAAAGGAGATGTACTACCAAATTCCTTCTATGACACAGGTATGCTGCTAATAGCTAAACCAGGTAGGGAGAAAAGTGAGAAAGAAAACTATAGACCCATTTCCCTAAAGAATATTGATGCAAAAATTTTAAATAAGATTTTAGCAGCGAGATTACAGAAAGTTATCCCCAGGATAATACAACATGTCCAAGTAGGATTTATACCAGGAATACAGGGCTGCTTCAATATTAGGAAAACTATTAGCATAATCAATTATATTAATAACCAAATTAACAAAAACCATATGATTATCTCAACAGATGCAGAAAAAGCCTTTGATAAAATCCAACAGCCATTCCTATTAAAAACACTGGAGAGTATAGGAATAAATGGGCTTTTCCTTAAAATGATTAGTAGCACCTACTTAAAACCTTCAGCAAGCATCATATGTAATGGAGTCAAACTAGAACCATTCCCAATAAGATCAGGAGTGAAATAAGGCTGCCCACTGTCACCATTATTATTTAATAAATTGTCTTAGAAATGTTAGTTTTGGCAGTAAGAGAAGAAAAAGAGATTAAAGGAATTAGAGTAGGTAATGAGGAAACCAAATTATCATTCTTTGCAGATGACATGATGATGTACTTAGAGAACCCTAAAGACTCAACTAAAAAACTACTAAAAACAATTCACAACTTTAGCAAAGTTGCAGGATACAAAATAAATCCACATAAATCATTAGCATTTTTATATATTACCAATAAAATTCAGCAGCAAGAGATACAAAAATAAATTCCATTCAAAATAACTGTTGATAGTATAAAATATTTGGGAATTTATCTGCCAAGGGAAAGTCAGGAACTATATGAACTAAACTACAAAACACTTTCCACACAAATAAAATCAGACCTAGTCAATTGGAAAAACTTAAAATGCTCATGGGTAGGCCGAGCAAATATAATAAAAATGACAATACTACCCAAACTAATTTATTTATTTAGTGCCATACCAATCAAACTCCCAAGAAATTATCTTACAGATCTAGAAAAAATAGTAGCAAAATTCATTTGGAGGAACAAAAGGTCAAAAGTTTCAAGAGAATTAATGAAAAAAAAAGGCTGATGATGGTGGACTTGCTGTACCAGATCTAAAACTATATTACAAAGCAGCGGTCATCAAAACCATTTGGTACTGGTACTAAGAAATAGAGTTGTCGATCAGTGGAATAGGATAGAATCACAAGACAAACTAGGCAATAACTATAGCAATTTAGTCTTTGATAAACCCAAAGACCCCAGCTTCTGGGATAAGTACTCACTATTTGACAAAAACTGCTGGAAAAATTGGAAACTAATGTGGAAGAAATTAGGGCTTGACCCACATCTAACACCACATACCAAGATAAAATCTAAATGGGTTCATGATCTGGATGTAAAGAGTGATACTATAAGTAAATTAGAGGAACATAATATAGTTTACCTCTCAGACCTATGGAGATGGAATAAATTTATGTCCAAAGAAGAACTGGAACTCTTAATTGAAAACCAGATAGATAACTTTGACTATATTAAGTTAAAAAGTTTTTGTACAAACAAAACCAATGCAGTCAAGATTAGGAGGGAAGCAATAAATTGGGAAATCATCTTTACATTTAAGGGTTCTTCTGATAAAGGTCTCATCTCTAAAATATAGAGAATTGTCTCATATTTATAAAAATTCAAGCCATCCTCCAATCGATAAATGGTCAAAGGATATGAACAGACAATTTTCAGAGGATGAAATTAAAACTATAGTCATATGAAAAGGTGCTCCAAATCACTATTGATCAGAGAAATGCAAATCAAGACAACCCTGAGGTACCACTACACACCTGTCAGATTGGCTAAAATGACAGGAAAAGATAATGATGAATGTTGGAGGGGATGTGGGAGGGCTGGGACACTGATGCATTGTTGGTGGAGCTGTGAATGGATCCAGCCATTCTGGAGAGAAATTTGTAGCTATGCTCAAAAAGTTATCAAACTGTGCATACCCTTTGACCCAGCAGCATTTCTGTTGGGCTTGTATCCCAAAGAGATCTTAGAGGAGGGAAAGGGATCCACATGTGCAAGAATGTTTGTGGCAGCCCTTTTTGTAGTGGCTAGAAACTGGAAACTGAATAGATGCCCTTCAATTGGAGAATGGCTGAATAAATTATGGTATATGAATATTATGGAATATTATTGTTCTGTAAGAAATGACCGGCAGGATGATTTCAGAGAGGCCTTGAGAGACTTGCATGAAGTGATGCTGAGTGAAATGAGCAGAACCAGGAAATCATTATATACGGCAACAACAATACTATATGATGAGTAATTCTGATGGGCATGGCTCTCTTCAACAATGAAATGTTTCAAACCACTTCCAATTGTTCACTGAAGAAAGCCATATACATCCAGAGAGAGGGATGTGAAATGTGGACCACAACATAACATTCTCATACTCTTGATTGATGTCTGCTTACATTGTATTTCCTTTATCTGCTATGTCTTTTGTGTAGATATGATTTTTCTTGCACAGCAATGATAAGTTTGGAAATATGTATACATATATTCGATTTGCCAAGTATTTTAACATAATCAACATGTAGTGGATATCCTGCCATCTAGGGGAGGAGTGGGGAGTTGGGGGGCACAATTTGTAACAGAAAACTATGTAAGGGTTAATGTTGAAGAATTACCCACACATATGTTATGCAAATAAAATAAAAATTTCAAAGCAAAAAAAATCTATTCATCATCTCAACTTTTATAGGAGGTATTATTAGGTCATACTTATATGGTATGATGATTTTCCCTACTTTTTTTTTATTTCAGTCTGAATGTTTTAATAAGAAGTTGATGATCTGAAAAATAGTCACCTCCAAGTCTTGTTTTAAATGAATATATAATTTTAACATATTTAACATGTATTAGACTACTTGCCATCTAGGGGAGAGGGTGGGGGGAAGGAGGGAAAAATTTGGAACAGAAAAATTTTGCAAAGGTTAATGTAGAAAACCTACACATATATTCTGTAAATAAAAAGCTTTAATTAAAAAATGAAAAGCGAAAAAAGCAACAATAATAAATGAATATATAGAGTTTCTCCACCTTTGACTGCAAAATATATAATCAATCAACTGGATTTCTGAATTGACCATCTGGTGATGCTCATGTATAGAGTAATCTTTTGGGTTGTTTTAAGTAAAAGTGTGCTTGGGACAGCTAGGTGGTGCAGTGCATAGAGCACCATCCCTGAAGTCAGGAGGACCTGAGTTCAAATTTGGTCTCAGACACTTAACCTGTCCTAGCTGTGTGACTCTGGGCAAGTCACTCAACCCCAATTGCCTCAGGGAAAAAATAAAATAAAAGTGCTTGTTATGACCAGCGAGTTATCTTGACTTAACTCTATTAGTCTCTATTGTATTTCATTTTGTATCCCAAGGCCAAACTTACCAGTTATTACCATTATCTTTTGAGAACATGACATATTTTTTGTGTTATTTCTAGAACATGTTATAGGTATTCTTGGAATTGGTCAACTTTGACCTCTTCAAAATCAGTGAGTGGAGCATGGACATGTATTACTGTGATGTTGAATGGTTTGCTTTCATACACATAGATATCATTTGCTCATTTTGAGATTATACTCCCACTATTGCTTTTCTCACAATTTTATTGACTTTGAGGGCTATTGCATTTCTCCTAAGGGGATCTTGTCCACAGTAAAATATTTTGTGATTATCTGAATATTGGTATTTTAATTTTTCATCATTCAGCTTACCTTATTTCATAGATCATACATTCCAAGTTCTTATACAATATTGATCTTTACACCAGAGGATTTTTTTTCAACATTAGATGCATGCATGTGTGGCTGATCTTTCTTTTACCTTTGGCCCAACTGCATCATTAGTAGTGGAGCTACTTATAATTGTCCTCCACTCTTCCCCAGTAGTGTATTGGACATCTTCGATCTGAGAGACTCATCTTCCAATGTCATCTCTTTTATCATTTTAGTATTGTCCATTGGGTTTTCTTAGTCAAGATCCCGGAATGGATCATGTTTTGTCAACATTCTCCACTATGACTTGTCCATCTTGGGTAAGCCTGTATGGCAAAGCTTATAATTTCATTGAGCTATGTAACCCCCTGAACCACCACCAGCAACAACAAGTGATAAAATTTGGGATTTGACTTGTATTTTCTAAACTCCAAGTATACAACTCTTTTGACTTTATTATGCTGTTAGCCTGGAAGAATTAATTATTTTCCATCTTGTTAATCTAGTTCTTTAAGTTGCAAACATTTCCTCCTTTCCTTGCATTAGGTTGAGGTGCTTTTAATTAAACAAAATGTTTAGGGTTTCAAGTGACTTTGAATGGTGTAGATTCTTAATTCTATCAAGGAAAACGTATATTAGAAAGATCTTAAAAAGTGCATAAAAATAAAATTCAGAGTTTATGTTCAAAGACTTCATGTGCTTTCTTTTTAATACTCTTTTCCCAATCAAGATGCTCAATCCTCCAGCTTAAATAGCTGTCAATGACACCTGCAAATTGATTTATCCCTTGATGAAGTTAAAGATTTTCTGAAAAATCTGTAGAGAAACAGTTTAGGCTTCTTGCTGTTGTTATTTAGCATCTGAGAAGTGTTTTTTATTCACTTTACCTTTCATCTAGGCATTCTAGCATCTGCATAAATTTGGAGGATAACAACTTTTCTTTAGACATGAATATAGAATATGTAATAGAACTTGCTTATCATGAGCTCAAGTTTAAAAAAGTTTTTAACATGATGAAGCTAAATGAAATTCCCCAATTGCTTTAGCTTAGGAAAATCCATTGCCATTTCACTTATGGAAATTTTTTTTGTGCTTCCACCCTCCATTGATCACTTCACTCCCTAAAAAATGAACTTAGCTTCCATTCATTAAGATACAGAATTCCTGTACAAAGTACAAGTGAGAGTTGTACCCTCACTCAGGGACCAAGGAATTAAATTCCATCCAATCTTTCTTGGGATGTATATAGACATAAAGGGAGTGGTAGGGAGATAATAAAGAGAATGATGAAAAGATTTTGGTGGAATCAAGTATGAGAAAATTTTATCCCAAATGAACTCATGTTCCTCATTTCTTTTATTCGACATCTCTTCTACTTTATTCTCCATATGCTCAGGGCAACCAAAACAATGTTTATTAGGCACTTTTTTATATATTTATAAAGCCTCAGTCTTTACTTGGATAGCACTAAAGCGCAGATCAACTCAAAATGCTAAATGCTTCCTAATGCACTAAAGCCACAAACCCTCAGGACCTCCCTTCCTCTCAGGAGACTTCAAAGATTCTATTAGCAGCTTCAAGTAGCATTAGAAGTTTCTCCATGGCCTGACCAAAATAGCTTCCTTAGCCCCAAGAGATGAAAAGAGTAGTCTAACCATAAAACCAAGTAAAAAAGAAATATTGGTATGTTTCCAAATAAAATGATAGTGCTGAGTTTGTATGTGGTCATGCGTCCCTTAATTACCAAATACCTACTTTCCATTGCATACAACACCACTCTAAGACTGCAAGAAATGATTATCACATGCCCCATAAACGACTTAACTTGGTGGTAAAGTATGGAAATTCTTAGGTACAGTGAGTTGTCACCAATGATGACAACTAATAGTCAAATGTATAACATTACTATTAACAGTAAATCTTGTTTTCAATTTCTTTCTTACATAATTAGGCAGGCTTAAGTCATAGTTTTTCTTCCCTTTATCTCTCTTTGTGTTTTTATTTGGCATTGTAATCTTCAGCCCAACAGAAAGATTACATTACTAACACACTCTCTCAACTCTAGGAGAAGCATAAACCAAAAGATTTCATAGTAAAAAAAGAAAGGGGAAAAAAGGAAAGCCCGGGTCTGCTTAGGTTAATGTTTCATATTAGTCTGAGAACTAATGCTGTCTTTTTTCAGTATGGAATAGAAAAAAATGGAGTCTAACCCCTATGGGATAGGACACTAAAGAAATTCCAAGCTCCTTTTGAGTTAAGTTTTCAAGAGAGAGACTTCTTTCTATGACATGAAATATTGTAAATTTTTAGATCAGACACCCTTGTATTAAAAAATATGACTTAGGAAAAAATACCAAATAGATATTATGTGTCATTATGAATTATTTGCTTCATCAATCCCTTCCATTATGAAAATGACTGAGAATTGACCAGAATATTTTATGGGATAATGATTGTTAGTTAAAGAAGAGGATAGGAAATCCTCTTAAAGTGATCTGAGGGGCACTGAAGGATACCACACTCTGAAAAGGTCAGGGGTTGCTGTCCTTGGTTCTGAATCCACCAGTGGTACCAATTTCTAAGCAGCAAGGCTACAATCTTGGTTGAAATATAAAGTAAAGAATCTGATTAAAACTTAATCACTCTCGTTTACATACTGTAGAGTGCATTTTAGTTCATCCACTCAATTCCTAAATACTATTAATTTTTTTCAAGAATATCTTGGCCTTGTTATAATGAAAACAGATATCAATACCAAACTATCCCTCTGCCCAGTAGTTACAGAACTATCACCACCACAAACACTAATGATGGTAATTTAGTGACATAAAAATTTGATGTGTTCTTACAATAAAAATGTATTTCCCTTGATAATTTGTGCTCAAAAATTTAATATAATTATTTATTCCATGATTTTTTTTAACATTTTTGCCTCCCTAACTGTCAACATGGAATGGAAATATCCCCTTACACATGCATACACCCATTTTTAAAAATGCTATCCTTCAGAGGCAGAATTTTTAAAAAAATCAATGTCATAGCAGCCTCCTTTGTGTTTTGTTGTGACAAGACTGCATTTAAACAGCCAGTGAAGTCAAAACAACTAGAGAAATATCAATACACATTAACTTAATCAAGACACTCTGCTCTACCATTCTCATCTATACTCAGATTGATTTCACACCATAACTTCTGTGCTGCTATTGGAACTGTGCAACTTCTCAGAGCACATTTGCAGTTTTCTTTAGACCTCCAAAAGGGAACATGGATATAGCCTTGCAGACATCCTTTCTCTATTTCCTTGAGTCTCTGTCACAATTGTTTCAACAAAACCATTCCCAAAGCAAGCCCTTCTTCCTTGTTTGACTTTACGATTGTAAAAAGCCTCTTTCATTTAGCAAAGGCCTTACTCTACGGCCCCTGATGACATTACAGCAGGATCTTCATTCTGTGTTATATTATATAACATTACATTACTTGAAAAGAAAACTTGATAAAAGGGATAGAAGTATTAAACCCCCCCAAAAAAAATGCATAGCACATGGGCTTCATCAAACCTGGTTATACCATAAATGCTTAGAAACAAGTTATATGATTAAATAATTAAGAATTAATGCAATGATGCAAGAATACTGAGTGGAGAAACCTGAATTTACTTGACCTTTTAAATGAACACTCATTTATGCCAGCACTTTCCTTTCTCTTTCTCCCCAAAGGTAATTGGAACAGACAGTCCAATAGTCTCGTTAAGCACATAAAAATGTTCAATTTTTATTATACAAAAGATGATCCTATTAACCAATCATTAGTAAAAGTGTCCTCTGATTTGTTTCCTAGAAGCAACATATTACTCACCTATACTCCTCCACCCAGTCCACCTTAGAGCAAGAAACACACACTTATAAGAAATCTGATACTACCATATAGGAGAAAGAATGCTTGATTTATACTCAGAGAACCTAGGTTCAAATCCTTATTTTTCTATTTACAATGTATATGATAACTGCCCTTAAACACTTACTAGTTGTGTGAGCCAGGACAAGTCATTTAATCTCTATTTGCCTTAATTCGTTGAAAAAGGATATAGAAACCCACTCCAATATCTTTGTCCAAAAAAAACTACCAACAGAATATATAATCAATTAAAATCATATGATTACCTCAATAGATGCAGAAAAAAATCTTTGAGAAAATACAGCACTCATTCCTATTAAAAAATAATAAGCATAGGAATAAATTGTGCTTACCTTAAAAGGATAGGTAATATTTATCTAAAATCAGGAGCAAACCTTCTCTGTATTGGGGATAGCCTAAAAACCTTCCCAATACAATCAGATGTGAAACAAGGATGCCCATTATAGTTGTTATTATTTAATATTATACTACAATTGCTAGTCACAGTAATAAGTAAAGAAAAATAAATTGAAGGAATTAAAACAGATGCTGAGGAAACAAAACTACATCTCATATTGTATACCAAGATAGGTCAAAATGGATACATTAAACACACATAAAGGTTAATACCATAAGCAAATGAAGAGAACAAGGAATAGTTTGTCAGATTCATAGAATTTAGGACCAAAGCACATATATTACAAAATGTAAAATAGATAATTTTCATAATGTAACATTAGGAAGCTTTTGCATAAACAAAACCAATGTAATCAAATTAGAAGGAAAGCAAAAAATGCAAGGGGGGATTTTACAACAAGTATCTCTGATAAATGCTTCTTTTCTTAAATATATAGAGAACTGATTCAATTTTTTAAAAAATAAAAGTCATTCCCCAACTGATAAATAAATGGTCCAAGGATAAAAGCAGGCAGTTTTCAGACAACGCACTCAAAGCTATTGATAGTCATTAAAAATGCTCCAAATTACTATTGATTAGAGAAATGAACATTAAAACAACTCCAAGGTTCTACCTCACATCTATCATATTAGCTATTATGACAAAAAAGGAAAATATTGGGTATTGGAGGGGGATGTGAGGAAACTGAAACATTAATGCTCTGTTGGTGGAGTTGTGAACTGAGGTAACCATTCAGGCTAGCAATTTGAAACTATGCCCAAAGGGCTATAAACCTGTGCATAATCTTGGATCCAGAAATACCACTGCTAAGTCTATATCCCAAAGACATCTAAAAAAGGGGAAAAGATGTATTTCTACAAAATTATTTATAACAAAGCTTTTTGTGGTGGCTGAGAATTGAAAACCAAAGAAATGTCTATCAATTGGGGAATGGATAAACAAACTATATATATAGGATATATATATAGTATATACTATTTTTTAAATTTTTATTTTATTGAAGTTTTTTATTTACAAAACATATCCATGGGCATTTTTTTTTTGCTTTTTGCTGAGGCAATTGAGGTTAAGTGACTTGCCCAGGGTCACACAGCTAGGGAATGTTAAGTGTATGAGATCAAATTTGAACTCAGGTCCTCCTGACTTCAGGGCTGGTGCTCTACCCACTGCGTCACCTAGCTGCCCCCCATGGGCAATTTTTTTAACATTGACCCTTACACAACATTCTGTTCCAAATTTTCCCTTCCTTCTCTCCAGCCCCTCCCCTAGATGGAAGGTAGTCCAATACATGTTAAATATGTTAAAATATATGTTAAATTCAATATATGTATACATATTTATATAGTATATGATTGTTATGAAATGTTATTGTGCTATAAGAAATGACAAGCAAAATGATTTCAAAAAAACCTAGAAACACTTACATGAACTGATGCATAGTGAAGTAAATAGAATGAGGAGAATGTTATACACAGTAATTGCAATGTTGTTTGATGAAAAACTGTGAATGACAGCCATTCTTAGCAATATAGTTATCCAAGACAATTCCAAAGGGCTAAGGAAACATACTTTCTGCCTTTAAAGAAAGAATTGATATTGTCTGAATATAGACTGAATTATGCCATTTTTTCACTTTCTTTCATGTTTTTCTTTTATTTGAGTCTTCTTGTACAAAATTACTAATATGGAAATTTTTAACATAATTCCACATATATAACCCTCTCTAGAGGGATAGAGCAGGTGAGAGGAAGGGAAAGAATTTGGAACTCAAAACTTTAAATAATTTTGATGGGATAAAAAGAAAACTCCATAGATATAATTAGTTATGGTCAATGGGGTCACAGAGATTCCAGCTCAACTGAAAGATCAAACAACAACAAATACCTTTAAGTAACTCACTTTCTTACATATATTTAAGATTATTATTTTTTATTTATATAGATCACCTCATATAAACCTTGCCTATGAGGCAGACACTGTAGGCATTATTGCTCCCTTTTTATAGAAGGAAATTGAGGCTCGAAAAGCTTAAATGTATTGCTGTTGGGCACACAACTTTTTATTTTTTTACAAGGATTCAAATTTAATTCAGCACTCTATACATTATGCCATGCCACTTTGTAAACTCTGAGTATCACTTGGTTAATTTATAAAGTATGTTTTTTGAACTAGAGAATCTCCAAAAGCCCTTTCAATCATAATTTTGTGGTTAGAGTCTATAGTTATAGAATATGGAGATATATAGTTATATATGAGGAATCAAGCTTACAATCTTGCCTTTTCTAGCAAACAATTTACTTTCATATTTCACATAACGATCCCTGATACATTTCATCTGAAATACAAGTAAGAATCAGGAAGTACTAAAAGGCAGCTAGGTAACAAACCATATAGAACCTGGAGTCAGGAGAAACTGAGCTCAAATCTTACCTGAGACACTTATTAGCTGCATGACCTGGGCAAATTATTTATCTTTTTTTGCTTCAGTTTCCTCAACTACAAAATAGAGATAATTACAGTGTCTGCCTTGTAAGTTTGCTATGAGGATCAAATGAGGTAATACTTATGAAGCACTTAGCACAGTACCTGGCATTTAGTAAGCTTCATATAAAATTTTGTTCCCTTCCCTTCCCTCTGCTAAGGCTTTTTTTGCATTTGTGTAAGTAGAAAAACATCTTCTGCTGCCCAGAGATATTTCTGTTTCCGAGAAGACTCCTTCCACGTATCAAGACAGGTTTTCAAAAACGTTGGTTCTTCTTTGCTATGAATGAAAAGTGGGAGGAGGAGTATTCTGAATGACCATGATGAGGAAGAGAAAGCAAAAGATTCTCCTGTTATTTTTCTTTTCCTACATTGTTAAGGAGGCCAATTGCTCTAAAAATTGCCTTTTTTGTGAAATGAAACACTTCACAATTTTTTCTACAATGCTGGGTCTTTATGATAGAACTGTGTATTAGAACCTTTTTCCCCTAGGCTACTTCTTAGATAAGTACCTAGAAATGTACTAGTTTCTACATTGATCTTGTGATACCTATTTCCCCCCTTCCATACAGTGTTTATGGTATCCAGATACTTGGAAGCATTTGTCTTCAAATATAATAAAAAAGAAAAAATGTCCTCTTTTGTCTCACATCCTTACCAGATTTAGTCCAAGCATGTGGAAATAGGCATGACTAAGGTGTTTGTTTATCGCACTTGATTTGTAAGCATACAAAAAAAAATCTTCTTTGTTCTTTTAACTGTGCACACAGCATAACTGATGAAAATTGTTCAGAATTTGGAGAATTCAGCCTCAATTCTTCCAGAGAGTTGTACTAGAAACCCTAAAAATTCAAGGTTCTCCATAGTATTCCTTTAAAAGTCTTTTACCTGAGATCTACATTAATAAGAAAAGTGGGAAATATCATCAGTCTATAGTATCTATTAACCAAAACTCTTTATTAACAGCAGTTCCATTAATGTATAGTAGAATAACTATTGTTTATGTCAGTGACCCTGAAGAATTAAAAACTAAGAATTCTTTATGAATCATCAAAGAAAAACCACATTAGATTATTTTATTTTATTTTATTCTATTCTATATTTATTTTATTTATTTATTTGATCGTTTAATTTATAGTAGTACATTATATTAAAATGGAAGGTATATGTTATAATTTTCTATTAATTGCAAAAATTCAGTGTGGTTTAATTGAAAGAATAGAATACCTGGATTTTAATCCTGTCTCTGTTACTCACTAGCTATGAGATCTCTAGCAAATCACTTAAACTCTTTAGGCCTTATTTTTGACATCCATAAAATGGAGATACTCATATTATACTACATAGATTATGGGATTGTAGCCAAAGACACATGCATAAAATGTGTTATGATCAGAAAGTATGATATAATTAATTTTGATAGTAATCAGCTTATTCAATTAACTAGAAAATCCCATTCCTAATTATACAGGATTACCACTAATAATTATAATAAAATAGCTTTTTATGGTACTTCAAATTTTACAAAATGTTTTACAAATATAGTCTAATTTTATCACTTCAAAAAACCTGGGAGGTAGCTATTATTATCCTCACTTTACAGTCGAGGAAACCAAGGCAGGAAAAGCTTACATGATTTGTCCAAGGGCACATAACTAGTAAGTTTAGGGATAGATTTGACCTCAAGTCTTCTTAACTGTAAGTCTAGCTCAATATATCAAGCTACCAAACTGCCTATGTATAGATGGAAGTATGTATGTGATGAACATATGTATATATACACATATATGTCTCAAAAAAATTTAAAGGACCATATAATTCAGGATAAAGTTTTGCTAATGATTAGATATGCATGTGTGTATACATTATGAATGAAATTTCTTCTATCAATACCCATGAGACATAAGTGAAAACAAGATTTATTCTTTACAAATGAGGAAACTGAGGTAGAGATAAATAATTTATCAATATAATGTACTATAGACTAAAATAAAATAATGTGGTTTTTCTTTGATGATTCATAAAAAATTCTTATATTTTTTAATTATCAAGTGAAACAGATAAACAGATACCAATCCAGGATCAAAAGCATGGTGCCCTATCCAAGGTTTTCCTATTGGATGATGTCACCTCCTGCCTGCCCTTCTGCTGGTTCCATGATATAGATGTAAACATTACCAGCTCTGAAATGTGATCTTGGTATAACAGACAAGTGGAAAATTGGCCATTCAGCTAAACAAGGTAGAAGGAAAGCAGGCTGCTGGGTGAGTTCCATCATTTATTACCATGCTGGTCCTAAATTTTCACACCTAATTAATCAAGCTCGCTCTGTAATCACTTTTCTGCATGTGGCGTTGGTGGAGTTTACAGCTGCACTCTTAATGAGCTGCTGTTTCTTTTGACATTTGGAAATTTAATCTGGAAAAATGATTCAATGACTTGTAAAGACCTTTTGTTGTATATGTTTATCCATGTAGCCTTCCAGGGCTCTTCAAGCAAACAAGGGATAGCTTTACTTTCCATGCTGTTCCTATTAATTGCTGGTAAAAAAAAAAAAAAGGCAGGCCAATTTCTATGACACTTCTACCCATATATATACCCTATATGAGGGTCCAGAGAGTGAATGATGATTCATGTGAAAGAAATAAAAACTGAGGCATACCTCTGCTCCTTGATTTGTTGGAAGATGCCAAGATGAAGAGTTATATGTTAGAGTAAGCTTTCATTATTGTCCATTCTGTTTTGTAAGAAAAGCCATCCTAGCCTGAGAGAAAATCCTCACTGAGAGAGGATTATTAACTATAGAATATTGAGAAATATAGCAGTGATTGGGGAAAAGAACAATAGGGTTTTTTTAACCCTCTCTTTTATTTCCACTGAATGCTATTACAATAAGTGTAAAGACTGATTTTAGCAGTGTTAAGAGACAACCTCCACCAGCAAATCTGGAAACTCATTTATGACTTAGGTGAATGCTAAGGATTTATCTGAGACACATGGAGGTTAAATGACAGATAATAAGTATCAGAGGCAGGAATGAAGCAAAGATCTTCCTCATGCTAAGCTCAAAATTTTATTCACTATTCCATGCTGCTTCTTTTGCAGAACACAACATAAAAAATAATACAATCAATGCATTTTGTTATTCTTTACATGAAATCAGTCTATGATTGATGGATAAAAAGAGGAAATACACATAAAAGCTGTGTTCCTCCAGAGATATTTTGATGTGATAAATGCACACACTCACACACTGTCCCTCCTTGCCAAGTAAAGTCCTATATTGATACTTCATTATTGCATGTGGAGGTGACCTTGGATTGTCAAAGGTATCACTGTAATAATAATAGCAATAACAAAAATAATATTTGTAATAGCAGTTTAACATTTATAAAATTATTTACAGATATTATATTATAACCTCAAAAATAACTCTGAAGGTACGTGCTATTATTATTCCAATTTTAAATATAGGAAAACTTGAGGCAGAAAGGAATTTAAGTGGCTTGCTCAGGATAATGTAGCCAGTAAGTATCTGAGGCTAATAGATCACAAGTTCTGAAAAATCTAATAAGACTAGGAAAACTTAAGAATGTGCACCTGAGAATCAAATGTCTTTCTCATCCAAAAATCATCCTAGTTAAATTCCGAATCATCACCATAAGACTGGCCAACAGGATATTTTTTGGCAGTAATTAATACATGAAATTACTATATACTAAGGGTTTTAATCTGCATTGATTAAGGGAGGATTCATGATAATATAACAGCACAACAATTACTTGTAGACCCTTACAATGTATAGACATAGCTTTTGACATTAAGAGTGATATAAAATATCATACAGAAACAATTTCTGCCCTAGTAAACAAATGACACTGACACGCACGATTATAATACACAATTTTACATAAGAACATTAGAAAGTGATAAAAACAAAGGACTATATGCAGGATGAGAAACAAGATCATTACCACCTAGGAGGAACAGGAAGGCTTCCTGGAGAGAGGAGTATTTGAAAGGATTAGTAGGAAATCAACAAGCAAAAGGAGAAAAGAAGGGCATTCTAGGCAGAGGAAATAGATTAAGCAAAAACAAAACAACAACAACAACAAAATACAGATATGAAGACACAGTGTATAGAAAAAGTCAGAGTTGTTCACTGGACCTAGAATGGAGAAGGCATGAAACACAGCACTATGAAATAAGATTAGAAAAATAAGATGGTACCAAATTGTAAAGGATTTTTAATGCCAAGAACAGCAAGTTGAACTTTACTCACTGGGTACTAGAGAGCCAGCGAATATATTTTGTGAGAAAAGTGAAATGACCAAATCTAAGCCTAAGAAAGATAATTTTCATAATTATCATTT
This sequence comes from Myrmecobius fasciatus, assembly GCA_023553655.1. Lineage (NCBI taxonomy): Eukaryota > Metazoa > Chordata > Mammalia > Dasyuromorphia > Myrmecobiidae > Myrmecobius > Myrmecobius fasciatus. The sequence continues at coordinate 45,964 of JAJPUD010003390.1, read as the reverse complement.
TGAAGGAAGGATTTCAGAGGAGAGAGTAGTCATGAGAAAGACTATAAGGAGACTGTTGCAATAGTCTAGACAGATGGTAATTAAGTAGCATTGTAAATAAGGAGGAAGGAAATGGATTCAAAAGATGTCACAATCATTCATCAAAAGGTAGAGGAAAACATAAGAAAACCTGATATTTTGGACTTCAACAAGAAAGAATTGGTTGCTTATGTAGAAAAATGAGAATGTTAAATCTAAGTCACCTCACCTTTTTAGAACATGTAAGAGAAGAGGGAGAAGCTAGATATTGTTTGACAAACACCCTAAATACCATTTTAATATAAATCATTAATAAAAATAATTTTTAATAAAAATCATTCTTAATCATTTAGAAAAAGGATAGCCATGAAAGGAATCATTATTCTAAAATCCAATCCAGCTAGCAAATTAATATTCCTAAGACATAGTTTTGACCTGTTTAAAAAGATCCAATGGTTCCCTATTATAGAATTTTAGAATTTCAGATTCCATCTAGTCTAAACAATAATTGAAAAGATTTTCCTCTACAACATACCTAACAAGAAGTTAGTTACCCAGCCTATGCCTGGAAACCCCTAATGCCAAGAAACTGCCCCCTTCATTTCTACCAACAAAGTAGCTAATTCTAATTCTGGATAGCTATTGGATTTTCCTTTATATTTATTAATATTTTTATATATTACATATAAATATATACATTATATTAAGGAAAATTTACATATTTCCTTAAATTTGCCTCTTTGCAACTTTTACCTACTGCTCCTAATTCTCACATCTGGAACAAAGCCATACAATCTAATAATTCTTTCATGTCATATCTCCAAATACTGAAAATAACTATCACATCCCCACTTAGTCTTCTCCAGGCCAGCATCCCTAGTTATATCTCAACCAACCTCATTCACCATCTTGGTTATCTTCCTCTCCACCAGCGGTGGCAAACTCAAATAGAAACAGATCCCTATAGGCTTCATCTGGACATAGAAAACTACAAATTTATATTATCTATGATGTATTGTATTTTCATTCATTTTGTTAAACATTTCACAGTTACATTTTAATTTGATGCAAGCCATATGGGAGTTTTACAGATGGAAAGCTGCCTGCAGGCTGCAAGTTTGATACTTCTGCTCTAAGCAGTCTCTAGTTATTGGTCATTGTTTGGGTATTGATTGTCCTGGAATTAATGTAAATAGCAATTGTCTCTGTTTTGGCTAGAACTCTGAGGGTCTTCCCTTCTTAGTAGTTTTTTTTCCTTTGTGAGTAGGTAAAAGAGGCCATTTTTTCCCTCACTTCTTACCCCTTAATCACTGACAGGGCTTTGTCTCAGTCAAATTAAAAATTGTTAAAAAGACCTTAGCTTAAAGACCCAGGTCTTTACTGCATTCAGGGTCATCTCCTATCTTTCTGATATATATCTTGTCCCTGGGTCCAAATTATTCTGGGGAGGTCTTGAAGTAGCTAGATAGGTGTTGATTGAGAGAACCAGAATTACTGTAAACGATCTGGAAGCCTACCTACTTCCTGAGGCAAGTGGGGAGGATCACAGATAGGATAATAAGTGGATCTTTTGATTTTGATTAAGCTTTTTGTTCTTTAAGTGGATTTTATTACAGCCCCACTCCAAGTGGAGTCTCTGGTAGAATTCTTAGCTGAATTCTTTGCATTAATAAATGCACAATTACTTTATCCAATAAAAAAGTCAAGTTATGACCTTAACCCAGAGGTTATATTTCCCCTATAAAAGATCTATTAGTACTGAAAAACCTTGCTAACTTCTCTTGGAATTTAGTCACCCAGTCAATGGCATAATTCCACACTTGCCATGCCCTAATGGCATTTTCCCCCTAATGGTGGCTTCCCCTAAAAGATATTTTTCTCCTGGTTAAACCCCCTTTCCTCCCTAAAAAAAATTAAAATAAAGTTAAAAAACCCTTATAAATTTAGCCCTCTTTTAGCAATGTAATCAACTCTCCTGATTTGGGGGTCTAAATCTACAAATTCTTTTGAAACACACTAACTGCCATAACCCCAAAATACTTTTGGGTACACTTTTGGAGTCCAGCACGACGTATCTCAGCAGGTGCAGAGAAGAAAGAGAAGTTAGACTGTGCAAAGTCACAGTCCACCCTAAATCCAACTCACTTGCATGTCATGGCATGACCTCCCTGATACTAAGGAGAAACAACAAAGATGTTTATCACTGTCCTACTAGAAACATGGCAGATAGAAGTGTGAAGGATTCTCCAAATGTACCCTTATAATACAGAGTATGGCGCTCTTTCACTTTCTTATTTCTGAACATTATAGTTCTGAATTCAACCTTAGATCACATTAATTATAAATTACCATATTATACCACTAATTTATATTGGGATTTTAATCCACAAAAAATCTCTAGATTGTTTTAAAATGAACTTCATTTTTTAAATTCATTTTTGAACTTAATTCTAACTTTAAATCCATTTCTATTAAATTTCCCTACGGTGATTCTAACCAATATTATTGCTGATAAAGATCTAGACATGGCCTAGTCTAACTTGGCTTTTTCATTATCATTATCAAATTCTACAACACCTATAAGATTAAAATCTGGCAGTAGTTGCATTTTCAAGCTGTTTATTTCAATGAATTTGCTATAGAAAGCATTCTGTAAATAGGGCAATTACTTATGGATTTTTTGCAGTCAATTCATTGAATAAGATTAATAAACAATTGCTTCTTGCAAATATCAGGGTATGCACAATTTCTTATATATTTGGCTTATGCCAATAAAAATGCATATAGTAGACACTGGCTGATTAACTTGCTCCCATATAATACTTTACTTTCTCCCTCTCACTCATTGAGCCAACTGGTCTGTCAAATTAATTGGTTAAGTTGTTAAATCACCTTTCCCCTTTTTGTTATTCAATTCATCAGCTGACTAAGGAGTGCCTCCTTGGCAAAATAATACTTTAGTTGCTAGAAGGAAAAAAGCCAAATAGAAAAAGATTTAAAAAAAAGAAAGCACTTCTACCTCTCTGTTCCCATAAACCATGTAAGGTGTGCTTAAATTTAGAAGTAATCTAAAGCAATCTCAAAGGAAAAGAAAATAGTCTAGGTAGCATTTCAAAATTATGCCACCTATCACAAAATAAAGTCATGTTGGGCTTCAGTCTTTGATCTACAATTACAGAATTTGCTTTCCACTTCTATCACATTTTATCTTTTTAGAAACCCCAATTTTGGGACATCTTTCTCCATTCCTGAAGACCTTTACTAAAAGATGAGGGAATTTTCTCCAGGAGTTTTTGACTTTGCAGGAAGTCAATACCCAAACATAATATACATTGAATTCATCAAGGTGTTTGACACATTGTCTCATGATATTCTTACAGACAAGATGGAAAAATATAAGTTGCATAACAATACAATAAATTGGACACATAACTGATTGAAAGAAACATACACAAAGATGGTTGATTAATGGACCAATTCTATCTTAAAGGAAAGTTTCTAGCAGCATGTTACAATTTCTATCTTCAGACTTAGAATGTTCGATATTTTTATCAATCACTTAGAAAAAGACATGTCACATTTATCAGATTCCAGATGACAGGAAGATGGGAAAGATGACAGAATAAAGATGCAAATAGGCTTGGACAGAGGGGAACAATGGAACAAGCATGACAAGATAAAAATTAATAGAGATATATATAAAGTTTCTATTTATTTAGGTTTTAAAAAACTACTATATGAGTAAATGAGATAACTTTTGGCCAAGATAGCTGTATGAATGAGGAAAAGAGCCACTCAGATCATACATACCTGTTCCAATAAAATCCTGAAATGCATAACTGGTTGGATAATGGTTAAGAAGTCAGTGAGAAACTATAGCAAGTTCTTTTGTTTCATGGCTTCATATGCCATTAGCCAGAATTGCATAGACAATAAGAAAAGTTAATATCAACACAAGGTAGCTTCTCAATATGACCAGAGATAGCTAAAGACATAATTAATAAGGCTTTGAATTAGAGGAAGCAAGAGCACAGCACCAAAAAGGCCCCTTTATGGCCAGAAAATGCAGGGAAAGAAAAAGTATTGATGTTCCAGGAAGAGACAGAAGACACAGAAAAAAGATGAATACAATGAGCACATCCCCACAGCACCCATCCTGGGACAGAATGGAGACATTTATGTCCCTGATACTCTATTTTGAAATACTATAGAGGGTCCTAAAGAACCAGCACTCTGAATCTCAAAAGATCCAGCCTACTTTTGAGAAGGGGAAGTCAATTCAAGAATCTAAGGGATCCAAAGCAAAACTATATAGACCCAATCAACACATCCAAAATTACAGCAGGAAGCAGAGTTGGCACAGAGTGCCATTTTAGGAACTAAATATTGAGAGAGAAATAGATCAAAGAAAACACCAAACAATAACAGAGAGATCTAAAAAAGAAGCAGCAGAAGCTCCTTACAACTACAAGCAAAGATGTCTTAAAAGAAAAAATTTTCCTTTATTTTTATATTTTTTTCCAATTACATTAATAATAATTTCTAATGTTCAGTTTAATATTGAGTTCAAAATGTTCTTTCCCCCTTTCCTAACTCTTTCTTGAGAAGACATGCAATTTGAAATAGATTATCCATGGGCAGTAATGCAGAATTCATTTCTATATTAACCATATTGTAAAAGAAAACACAGACAAAAAAGAACAAGAAAAAGAAAGTTTTTCAAAAGTATGCTTCAATCTGCATTCATACTATATCAGTTCTTTCTTTGGAGACTAATAGCAATTTTTTATCATAAGTATATCATTATATTGCTGAGAATTTTTATCATTCCAACTCTAAAATCTCATATCTATGTTGAAAATGATATATTGTTCATGTCTCAGATTGTCTAGGATGATAGATGTTGGAAGGAATGGAGAAAACTGTGACTCTAATACATTGTTGGTGGAGTTGTAAAATGACCCAACTATTCTGAAGAGCAATGTGGAACTATATCTAAAGGGCTAGAAAACTGTGCATACCCTTTGATGCAGCAGTGTCACTACTGGGTCTATATCCCAAAGAGTTCATAAAAGAGGGGAAAAGACCCAAATGTGCAAAAATGTTTGTTGCAGTTATTTTTGTAGTGGTATCGTATTGGAAATTGAGTGGATGGGCATGAATTGGAAAATGACTTAATAAATATAAATGTATAATAAATGAATAATAAATGAATGTAAATGTACATAAATGTAACACTACTATTACTCTATAAGAATGATGAATAGTCATTGAAGAAGGCGTTCAGAACATGAACAGATGAATGATTTCAGAACAGCCTAGAAAGACTTATAGGAATTGATACCAAGTGAAGTGAACAGAATCAGGAGGACATTGTACACAATAAGATTATGTAATGATTAACTATTATAGACATCGCTTTTCTCAGCAATGTAGTAATACAAACAATTCCAATCGACTTGGGGTGGAAAATGCCATCCACATTCCCAGAGAGAACTATGGAGACTGAATGTGGATCAAAGCATAGTATTTTCACCTTTTTTCTTTCTCATGTTTTTTCCCCTTTTGGTCTGGTTTTTGTTGTACAATATGGCAAATATATTTAAAAGTATTGTACATGTATAACCTATATCAGATTGCTTGCTGCCTGGGGGAGGAGGGAAGTAAGAAAGGGAGGAAGAAAAAAGTTGGAACACAAAATCTTTAAAAAAGGAATACTGAAAAATATCTTCATATATATTTGAAAAAACAAAATAGTATTTAGGGAAAAAAGGGAATAGTCATCCTTTTTAGTAGTAAATAGTAAAATTGTCATTTTACTATATTGATGCTACTGTGTTCAATAGTCTACCAACAATGCATTAGTGCCCCAATTTTTCTAATCCCCTCCAACATTTGCCATTTTTCCCTATCTATCTGATAGGTATGAGGTGATATTTCAGAATTATTTTTACTTACATTTCTCATATTAATAGTGATTTAGAGCATATTTTCACATGACTGTATAGCTTTGATTTCTTTTCTTTTCCCGAAAACTGACTTTGTATATCCTTTGATCATTTACAACTGGGGAATGATTCATTTCTTATACATTTGACTCAGTTTGCTATATATTTGAGAAATGTGGCCTTTATTAAAGAAATTTGCTATAAATTTTTCCCAGTTTTCTGCTTTCCTTCTAATCTCAGCCAAATTGGTTTTGTTTGTTCAAAATCTTTTAAATTTAATGCTATCAAAAATATTCATTTTATATCCTGTAATGTTCTCTATTTGGTCATAAATTGTTCCCTTATCCATAAACCTGATAAGTAAAATATCCCATATTCCTCTAATTTGCTCATTATATCACTGTTTATATCTAAATCATGCACCCATTTTGACTTCATTTTTGGCATGCAGAGTGAGAGGCTAGTCTATCTTTAGTTTTTGCCAAACTGCTTTTCAGTTTTCCCAGTAATTTTTGTCAAATAATGATTTCTTGTCCCCAAAGCTTAATTCTTTTTTTTTGGGGGGGGTCAAATAATAGATTATTATGGTCACTTATTACTGTATATTGTATAACTAATTTATTCCACTGATCCACCACTCTGATGAGATATTTCACTTTTTTTTTCAATTTTTTCATTTATTTTGTTTTGATTTATTGTATTTTTTTAGCTTCTATTTGCTCAAATCTAATTTTTAAGGAATTATTTTTCTCCAATTGGCCAATTTTGCTTTTTGAAAAGGCATTCTTCTACTCATTAGCTTTTTATATTTCCTTTTGCACCACTTTCAATTTTTTTCCTGTTCTGCTGACCTTCTAAGTTGCCTTTGGCTGGAAAATGTTTGACCCCATCCTTTTGGGTGGTCTGACTCTCTAAAATTTGTTTAGTCATTATTTAAAGGAATTTGGAGCACTTTGGGGGAGAAGTTGAGCAAGTTCCTGCCTTTACTCAATCATCTTAGCTCTACCTACTCTGATCCACCATTCTATTTCTTAGCCAGAACCATATTGTTTTCATAATTACCACCTTATAATAGAGTTTGAGATCTGGTACTACTAGGCCACATTATTTCACTTTTTTAAATTAATTTTCTTGATATTCTTGACATTTTGTTCTTTCAGATGAATTTTATTTTTTCTAATTCTGTAAAATACTTTTTGGTAGTTTGATTGGTATGGCACTAAGTAAATTAACTTATGTAGAATTGTCGTGTTTTTATATTGGCTCAGCTTACCCAAGAGAAAATTATATTTCTCCAATTGTTTAGATCTCACTTGATTGCATGAAAAGTGTTTTATAATTGTGTTCATTAAGTTCCTTGATTTGTCTTAGCAGGTAGACTCCCAAGGATTTTGTACTGTCCACAGTCATTTTAAATGAAATTTATCTTTCTAATTCTTCCTTTTGGACTTTGTTGATAATATATATAAATGCTGGTGATTTGTATGGTTTTGTTTTATATCTTCAACTTTGCTGAAATTGCTAATAATTTCAAGTAATTTTAATTGATTCACTAGGATTTCCCAAGTATACAATCTTATCATCTGCAAAAAGTGATAGTTTTGTTTCCTCATTGCCTATTCCAATGCTTTCATTTTATTTTTTCTTTTATTATTTTTATAGTAGCTTTAAAAGTGCAATTTTAATTATAGCAGTGATAATGAACATTCATCCTTGCTTCATCCTAGAAATTATTGGGAAAGTTTCTGGCTCATCCTTATCATAGATAATTCCTGCTGATGATTTTAGATATATACTACTTATCACTTCAAAGAAAGTTCTATTTATTCCTATGTACTCTAGTAGTTTTAATAGGAATAAGTGTTATATTTTGTTAAAAACTAAAAAAGTGAATTTGCTTCAAGGAAGCTATAAATACGTCAAAATTAAGTGAGAGACAAAAATGAAATAAAAGATTTGAAGAAAAGAAGCAGAAAGACAATCACTTAGAAGATATAATGGTAAATCTTACTTTTAAAAATGGGATCCCACAAAATAAGAATAGATCAAATGGAAATAAATAACTCCTGAAACGCAAAAAAATAGTAGAACAAAATCAAAAAATTGAAAAAATAAAACTGCAAGCTATATCATATATCAAAAACAACTGACCTAGAAAACAGGTCAAGAAGACATAAACTGAAGAATCACTTTATGATCTGAAAACCATGATAAACATAGTTTTAAAATTCTAGACAAGAAATCATAAATGAAAATTGCCCATTTGAATAGGAAGAGAAACAAGGGTAGCTTCAGAATGTTAATATCTTCAAAGAGTATTAAGAGAGTAAAACAATAAAAAAGAGGTCCTGTAGATGGACTGGTTTTCTTTGGAGTGTCTAAAGAAAGGAAAAATAGGGCTGGCCAAAGAGAAATATACTATTGTAGAAAGGGGGAAGACAAGAATGGAATTTAAGTCTCTTAGATATGAACAGATTACAGTTACTTTTGAAATATAGGGCCTTAGAAGCTTTCAATTAAATGGAATACTTGATACAGTGATGGTAGAAAGTCCACTTCTATTTTTACTCTGTTTCTGATCTCTGGGGTTGGTAAGTGGACAAAGACCTTCATTATTCACATCTGGTTTATTGGAGCACAGACTTTGAGCCTTTCCAGCTGTACAGCTTAACATACTCTGTCTGAGTTCTGGAGCTGAGCCTTAGATGCTACAGATGAGGCAAAGCTTTTCCCAGGGACAAAGGAGGAGTGAACACACATTGTAATACTCTAAATTCCACAGGGGAAATAAATGGGAAATAGGGAGGAAGAAGATTAAGAACCAGAACCAAACAAACTTTCTGATTGTCAAGGGAAAATTAAAAGAGGCAGAAAGTAAAGAATTAAAATCTAAGAGGGTGTCTCATATTGCCTTGGACAATTGGAGAAATACTGAATAAATTGTAGTATGTGATCATAAGGCAATAACACTGCCCCATAAGGAATTGAAAAAGTTGATTTTAGAGAGTCCTGGATTGCATGAATTGGTGCTCAAGGAATCAAGCAAAATAAGAACAATTTATACAAGAATATTAACATGATTAAAAAAAGAAAAGAAGGAAAGGAAGAATGAAGGAAGGAGGGAAGGAAGAAGGAAGGAAGGGAGGGAGAGATAAAGGAAGGAAAAACAAACAGAAGAAGGTAAGAAGGAAGGAAGCAAGGAAGGAAGGAAGGAGGGAGGGAAGAAGTAAAAGGAAAAGAAAAGAAATAAAATAAATTTTGATAATGTGGGAATAAACCATGTTTTCAAATAAAATACAATGAAGCATGTTGTTTATCTTTATATCTTTACAGAAATACTGTATATGAGGTATAGAAAGAAATATAAATTTTTAGAAATGGCCTCTATATATGAGTTCATGTTGCTTGGCCATATGTATTTGTTAAGACTTTTTTTTTCCTTTTTTCTTTCTCTTGGTTCTGGCAACAGCTATTCAGTTGATAAAATATTATTATTATTATTATTATTTTACACCTAAGAACATTGAACTTTACAGTAATCAAGTGACTATTTCTCCAATAAGTATCTGACAAATTCATTGAATCACAGATTTAGAACCAGAAGGGATCTTAGAGGCCATTTAAGTTCAACCCTTCTGTATGTTATATATAAGAAAACTGAGGCATAAAGTGATTAAGTGACCTGACCAGAATTACATAATTATAGATTTAAATATCTTAGGTTGACCACTTCAGGATGATTTTTTTCTAATTCTGATTGTTATGATTTCAGAGGGGACAAAACAGAGTATATCCAAAGGAGAACTGTTATAAGAAAAAAATTCAGAACTGTGCAGTATGAAAAAAAGCTTAAAGAAGTAATAATATTTAGCCTGGGAAATAATATACTAAAGGGAGACATAATAGCTGTCTTCAAATATTTAAAGGCTTTTTCATGAAAAATTGGAATTATATTTATTCATTGTGGTTCCAATGGGCAAATCCAGGACAGACAGACAGATAGAAGGTAAAGAGGCATATTTTTGGCTACTTATAAGAAATAACTTCTTAAAAATTTAAACTGTCTAAAAATGAAATGTACCACCTTAAAAAGTATCGCTCTTCCCATCTCTTAAGTTATTTAAGCAAAGACTAAATGACTACTGGCCTAGCATTTTATAGAGGGCTTTTTATATGCCATAGGGCTCATAGAATACCTGACTGAGAGAGGCCCTTCTAATTTTGAGATGCTATGACTCTACTGAGCCAAAACCATTTCCATTTAAGTGATAAGTTTCCCTTCAGGCATTGTTCTGGCATGGTCCCCAAATACAAGAGTAATAATGATGGTAAGCACAGTTCATTTTCTTTCTGCTTTCCTTCCCTCTCAGCTCCCCCCTTTTCCAACCTTTCACTGGCCCACCCAATCAAGAAACAAGAGTTAAAACCATTATTGGCTTGGGTCTCCAAATATTGATCTGCCCCAGGAGAAATTAGTCACCAGACAGGGACTGCAAAACTGGACCAAGGAGATTGTTGGAGCAGCTGTGCATCATGATGCTGGTGACTGCAACCACTGTGTGTGCTATTCTATGGGTAGTTTTGAGTCTTCCCTAACAGCTCATGAATTTTATAAACTAACCTCTTTGTAACCAAACCATGAAATTGCAAATTAAACTTTGTCAACAAACAAAGACTTTGAGGAGGCTAACATAGCTTTGCCTCATCTGTAGCATCTCAGGCTCAGCTCCAGAACCCAGGCAGAGTATGTTAAGCTGTACAGCTGGGAAGGCTCAAAGTCTGTGCTCTAATAAACGAGATGTGAATAATGAAGGTCCTTGTCCACTTACCATCCCCAGAGATTAGAAACAGAACAGAAATACAAGTGGACTTTCTACCATCACTGTACCAAGTATTCCATGGGACTGAAAGCTTCTAAGCCCTATATTTCAAAAGTAATTGTAATCTGTTCATATCTAAGAGTCTCAAATGGAAGCTGAGAAAAAACCGAGCTGGTATCGGAATTCCTATCAAGCTGTCAGATAATTGGTGAAAATTTTTGCAACTTGAACTCCTTCCAACCCCAACTCCTCATCCTAACTCCCAATTCAGCATTACAGTGCTGAAGGGAAGGGAGGACTCAGAGGCAAAGTAGTAAGGCATTACCAACCAGTATTTATTAGATGCTTACTATGTACCAGGAACTCCACTATCAGCCAAGGATATAAACACAAATAATCTCTCAAAATTCTAATATGGGAAATAGGAACATATAGAATATACATGTAAATAAAAAGTTAATCAATTCAACATATACAACATAGTTGAATAAAGGATTGTTTAGGGCACTAGCATGGAAGAGGGAACCAAGAAACAATTCATGCAGAAGATCATGCCTGAGTTGTATTTAGAAGGAAGAGTCACAGAGTTAAGGAGAGAGGACATTCTAGGTATGTAGGATATTATGGAAAAGGTGCTAGACTTGGAGCCAAAGTGAACTGGATTTGAGACCTGCCTCAAACACTTACTAACTATATGACCCTGGATAAGTCACTTAACTTTTGTGCCCAATTTCTTTGGCATAAGAAAGTAAGGGACTGGACTCAATGATATTCAAGTTCCCTTACAGCTCTAACTCTGTAATACCTTGAATACTTAGATTCACACAACCCAGCAGAAAGTCAGTTGATGGATCAAATTCCTGGGAACCCCCTGGATGTAGCCAATATATAGTTTCACATCCAGTTGGCAGCCATTCTTCATGACCTCCAATGTGTCAAATTCCTCTTTCAGGGAGGCCCAGAAAGAAGGTCCTTGAGTGAATGACCTGATAATTCATCTCCAGATGAAAGGAGAAAGAACCACAGCATTATTCCACTTGCCTATTGGAAGGGTGGCAGCCTCCTGAGACAGATGGGGTGCAGGATGCTGCCAGCTGGTAGAAGGGAAAGGGAAGTCAATCCCCAGAGAGGCTTTGCCTATTCCAGATTTTCACTGACACAAAACAATGGATGGATTGTTCCCTTATATGGGAAATGAGTCACAGTTGAGCCATATGTCATGAATAAAGATCCAGCCCCTAAACCTCCCCCTTGGTCTTCTGCAACTCTGGTGAAATCAACCACTGGAGACTCCAACAAATGGATTCAATTTATTCCACAAATCCATCAAATGAAAAATCAAACCACTACTGCATTCTTTAGGAAGCTATTACATTTTAGTTCTGTTGACCCCAACCCCTCTGAGCTCTATAAGGGCACAATAGTGGACAGTGGTTTATATGATCTCTCAGATTCCAGATCTAAATATAGATAGATATGACTTTTTAATCTAAATTGTCCAATTGAAATACATGGACATGGACCCTAAGGACCCAGTGAAATTTATTGTCACCAAACAAATAGGTCTACATTTCTAAAACAAGTTCCAGAGGTAAAGTAATTCTTACTGGTTCTCTAACTATAATTTGAGAAGTTGTTACTAAATGAATGATAGTGCCTCAAGCTAGGCTGTATAATTTCAATAGTATGTTCTCCTTGGGCATGGATAATAAGAAAGTATATACATTAGCACACAAATCATAACAACTTAATGATAAAGAGTTTGCTTCTGTCAGTTAGTCAATAAACACTTATTAAGCACCTCCTATATGTTAGGAAAGACAAATGGGTGGTACAGGCCTGGAGTCAGAAAGTCCTGAGTTCAAATTTGGCTCCAGACATTAACTAGCTATGTAACCCTGGGCAAGTCATTTAGCCTTCTTTGCCTCATCTTCTTCAACTGTAAAATAAGCTGGAGAAGGAAATGGCAAAGCACTCCAATATCTGTGCCAAGGAAACCTCAGAGGGGTCACAAAGAGTCAGATTCAATTGAAAATACTGAACAACAATGTGTTAGTCACTATACTGAGCACTGGAGGATGGAAATCAGAAAAATTAGTCCCTCCTCTCAAAGAGTTTACAGTCTAATGGGAAAGACAAAATGAAAATATCTGTTTGGACAAGATATATATACAGGAAAAATTAGAAACGATTGATAGTTGGGGATTAGCATTAAGGAATTTCAGGGAAGATTTCTTGTTGAAGGTGAGATTTTAGTTGGAACTTAAAGGAATTCAGGGAAGACAGTAGGGAGAGCTGAGGAGAGAAAGCATTACTAGCACAAAAAAACTGGCTGCAAAAATGCCCAAAGAAGAGAGATGGACTATCTCATGTGAAGAACAACAAGGAGACAGTTTCACTAGAGAATAGAATCCTGGAGTGAAGGACAGAATAGGGGAGAGGAATAAAGTGATGGGAATAAGAAGACTGGAAAGGTAAGAAGAGGTCTAGTTGTGATTGAATTTATATGTCAAACAGGATAATATCATCCTGGAGATAATAGGGAGCCAATGGAATTTTTTTAAATTGAGGAGTGGGGTAGGGTGACATGATCAGATCTGCCCTTTGATGTTGGAAAACTTGGGCTACAATTCCAATTTTGAATTACTATTTGTATAACTCTTAAAAAGTCATTTAAAACATTTAGTGTTTCAGTTTTTGTTAACTGTACTTCAATAACCGGAAAAGAAAGGAAGACTGGTGAATTCAAGCAACTTTGCCTCACTTAAATCCATTTTATGCTCAAATAAAAATACATCATCTATATAATTTTATTTTTATTTGGCTTAACAATTAACACCAAGAAAATAAAGATTCTTCATCAGTCAGCACCATACCAAACAATAGTGCTAATAGCAAATGGATAAATTTTGAATCCCATTCATAAAGTCACTAACTTTGGCAATATACTTTCCAGGGATGTAGAAATAGATGTTAAAGTAAATAAATATATTATAGCTCAGTGTTTGGGAGACTCCAAAGGAAGGTGTGAGAAAGAAGAGATATTAGACGACCTACCAAATTAAAGTCTGCAGAACCATTGTGCCGACCTAATTGTTGTGCACCTGTGAAACCTGGACAGTGTGCCAGCTCCGTGCCAGGAAACTGAATTGCTTCCATTTGAATTGTATTAGGAAGATTCCGAAGATCATCTGGTAGGATAAGGGCACCAGATACTGAGGTCCTTTCTCAAGATGAACTATCAGCATTCAAACTCTACTGCAGAAAGAACAATTCCAGTGGGCTGGTCACATTATCTCAAATGCCAAATATACATTTGCCTAAAAAGCTATTTTGGAAAACTCACACAAGGCAAACTCTCACATGGAAACTACCCAGCATGATGCATCTGAATCAAAGAAGATTCTGTGTTCTATGAGCAAAGCAAAATTGCAATAACTCAAAAAATATGAAATCCACAAATTTAGAGACATTTTCACCCTGAATGTTCATATAGACTACCTGAGCCCAACTTGTGGTAAAGCATCCCAAGGTCATATTGGTACTCTCAGCTGCAATCAAACACAATGTACCTTGATCCCAACGTAGTGATGGCATTTTGGTCCTCTGAGTATGAAAAACAACAACCAACCAATAAACTTGGTAACGTAGGAACACCCTGAAAAGTCAGCATTCCACATGCCCCTTAGAATTGAATATAATTAATCAATCCAGTTAAGCTTGGCTCTATATCTCAATAATTTTCTTGACTATCTGTTCTGACATCATTTGTACGTTATTTTCACCACTGCAAGTTTTGTCCCTTATCCTCCCAGATCTAGGACTATAATTATATCAATGCTCCCATTACCACTGGGGGGAAAATGTATTCAATCTATTCCTCTAGGAGTCCTATTCACATTTGTGTGAATTTTCAAACAAAAATGCCCTCCTATATGTGTTGTTTCCCCTTATTAGAATATAAACTTTTTGAGGGAAGGGATTGCTTCACTTGTATATTTGTTTCCCTAGAAGTTAGCACAGTTCTATGAATATAATTAGCTATAAAATAATTTTTATTTATTCATTCCAATTATCCTTTCCCAGTAAACTGCAACAATTACAGTGTTTTCCCAATAATACCATAACTAGAACAAGAACACTAAGATTTTGTCCCAGAATACCGACATCTGGAGATGGTGCGTGCTTCTTTTGTATGGAAACTGCCATTACTGTGATTTTGTTTGCAATTTTTCATCAGTCTTCACCACTACAGGATGTAACTGCTTGAAAGTTGCTACTCCCTAGGGTCCTGTCATCATGATGTCCTTTTTCCTATGACACCTTTCCTCTCATTTCCCATTGGATCAAGCAGGAGATACCCTGGGGAACAACATCCTAATATAGACAGTACCCATAGTCTTACGGTTCTCTACAATGGCATTTTGCAATCTCCCCTCACAACTGCTTCTGTCCCAAGCACAATAATTTCTAGCTATAGCTCTTTTTTTGTTTAACATAACTCTGGTTTCCTTTATCATAGTCAAATAAAAAATAATATTCATTCATCTTGAATCCCTTTATGGGTTCAAAACCTCTTTTGCCTGTTTTAGTAATATGTAATGCTTTGGCTTAGGAATAGCACATTCATCACAGCATGAAAGCTATCTCTTTGGCCTCTTCCCTCTCTACTTCAGGCATCAACAGAATTTAAATAGCTACTTATAACTTATCCAAGAGACAGCACTAATTACTTCCTAAATACTTCTATTCTCTTAGAGTAGTCCCAACTATAACTTTGTCTTTCAGTGCAAAGACTGTGCTGAGAAAAAAACATGCATTGTTGTACCCTATGCTAATTCTATTCTTTAATAATTATCTATACCTGAGCAAAACCAAATGATGCAGTTTGTGCAATCCAACCCAAAATTCCACCCTTCAGCTGCTGGCAGCTATCTGACTAGCATCTACATAAAAACAGTCAGCCTCTGTAGGGCATGCTTTGAAAAGCAAAATATATAAAGTGGTGATGAAAGTTGCATTCCCTTTGAATTTTATTTTCCCCGTTTAACTCAGGAAGAATAGTATAGGGTGTTAATTACAGAAGATTCTCCCATCAGGCCCACTCGTATAGTTTCTGATTCAAACACACTCATTTCTGAATGAATTGAAAGGGATCTGACTACTTGGCATTTGGCAACAATAAGAAGGGTCCTGGGAAAGTGGGAAAGGTAAATGAATCCGTCATGCTACATAGATGCAAACTGTTCAATAAAGAACAGTAAAAATTATCAGTCTAGTAATTCTATAAGAAGTTGGAAAAATGTATGTGGCATCAAACTTAGACCAAAATGAGGATCTAAACAGTTAAAACGGGTCCAGTCATCTCCACATCTATAATGGCCAAACCTAGCAAGACTGGATCCCTGACAAGCCCAGGTGAACACCATGTGACACAATAGAATCAGCAATAATGACATCCTGTTATATGTCCACACAATTAGTGTGGCATGAAATGACAGGAAATAAAGGTTTGAGTTTCCAAGCATATCAATTTGAGCAATGTAATTGATCAACAAATTGGGACCAGACCCCTTCCTCAGTTTTCAGAATGGACCCCAAATATAGTGAGAGAGAGATTTTTATACTTTGAAAAAAATCAAATAAGGCCAATTAATTTAAAGTTAATTAGCCAGCTGCCACATTAGGCAATCTAATTTCTAATTGGAAGAAAGATTAAGAACATTCCAAGTTGGAAGGTGAATAAGTGTAATTCACTAAAATCAGAGAAGTGTTCCAATCCCCCCAAGTGTCTGTAAACAATCAGAGAAACATGGAAACAATAACTGATTGATTACCACAGGACCAGTTTTCAGACAAGACATATGGGTTGCTTGAGATGTATAATAGTGCCTTGCCTCACTTTTAGAATCTGGTTGGGTTTCTGTTCAGCATAACTTAGGTCTTTAATTAAGGGTCTCTAAACAACAAGGAGAGGTGGTCCAGCTTCACTGCCACATAGGGCTAAGTTCAAATAATACAATAAAATTTTCTCCCAATTCTCACACTTGAATAAAATTTTCTCACAAGACAAAATTTCAAGTCGACCCATAATTGGAACAGAGCTAGCTCCAGAATTAAGTCACAAGATGGAGTTGGTGGGGTTCACTCGGTTCCCTCAATTTAACCACTAACTGTCCTAATCCCTTCAATTCTTTCACCAGCTTGGAGTTATGATATATTGTAGGAATATCTCTGAGTTCTAAAATGAGAATGTGACCAGTCTAGCAGAATCCCAAAACCCCTAGGGCAATCCTAAACACTAATGATCTAAAGAGTGGGTTCAAACAAGATGGATAAACCTAGACTTGCTAGGCTAGAGCACCCTGAGATAGATAACAGATCATTTGTGAGAAGTTTATGGATTAGAAAAGGAGTGGCTTGTTTCATAATCAAAGACTTTGGACTGATCAGGAGTTGAAATGGCGAAATTCCACATAGGAAAAGACTCTGCAAATAGCAGCAGCGACTGCAAAACAAAGAGGGATCTCACTATATGGACAATGTAGAAAACTGTTATTCGACTATGCTTTTTGCTGTGGTACTAGAGATCATAATCAGAGTGCATAGCATTATTCTTAAGCATAAATAATAAGGCAGATATAGATATGCATATATATATACATATAATGACATATATGTATATGTGAGCATATAGAAAAAGGTTATTTGCAGATGGGCCTTTTAGTCAGAAAAATGCCATGGCACTTGTCCTAAAGGGGACATCAAAAAAAATGTTAACATCTCAGAAAATCCATGCATACTAATTACTTATTAGTAGGAAGAATAACAGAAACTGAGTCAAGAGGGACCACAAAGGCTATTTGGTTCAACCTCTACTTGACCAAGAACACTTTCTAAAATATTCCCAACAAGGGGCTATTCATTTTCTATTTGAAGACTTCTGATTAAGATCATGACCTTCAGCACATTTGTATAATTCATAATTTCTGTCACATCAAACCTATATTTGCCCTCTAGTTCTAACTTTGAGGCTAAGCAGAATACAGATAATCCCTCCTCCTCACCACAGCACTTCAGACAGCCATCATGGCCAAGTCCAAGTCTTCTGCTCTACAAACTGTTTCCTTTGATCATCCCTTGTATGCCACGTTCTGAAATTCTTATTTTTACTGGACAAATAGTCACTAGTACATGAATGAGCCTGGCCTTGCCATTGTTGGAAAGTATGCTGCTCTTTATTGTATACGGATTGTATTATTAAGACACAAAATTGTAGGGCATTTGTCTAGATTCTTAGTTAGGAACAGGGGCTAATTATTTCTGGAAGATTTTCTAGTCAACTATGGCTAGAAAAAGAACATCATCATAAAAAAATGTCCATGTTCTGGTTCTTCTTAAGCCTAGGCAAAGTTGCTTTCCCTCTTAGAAGCTAATAAAGTCTTAATTTGAAAGAAACCAAGCTCTGCTTCCAATCACCTATAGGAAAATTTGGCTTTGGGCCATGATGAATCAAGGAGAATTTTCATGCTGAGTTAAAAGGAGGTTAGGAAGAGCAGGGGTGGAACCAAGAGTATGCTTGAGTAGGTTACTAATAGAAATAGTAAAAAGAAATAGCCATTCCAATAACATTGAGATTTGGGCCAGTTAGAGAAGAGTAAAGAAAACCTACAAGTAGGACTGATCTGGGATTCAGATGTCAGCACTGGCCCTTTCCTACTTGAGGGCATTGCTTTACAAAGTGTCCTGGAAAGAGCTCTCTGTTGGATTTCTGAATATAGAAACCACCTGTTCAAGCTCCCATTCCCAGGTTTTCTTTCCAGCAGAGCATGACAGCATAAAGGCAGTCAGAAGGAAAGATAGGACACCTTGACAGGATGCCAACTGCACCCCTGCTAGCAAGGAAACCTGGAACTGGGGCTCCAAGAGCCTCTGACAAAAAGCATAAAGCACTTTTAGTGAAGTTAACTTTCCTCCTCAGGGAATCTTTTGCCTACATAATGTCTTGCTGTATTTAGAGGGTCATAGACTTCAGGCTGGATAGTGCAAACAGGAACAGCTGAATTTCAGGAGGAGCAAAGATGGTTCTAACTACAGCAGGGAGTGACTTTAGCAGAGGACTACAGCTGGATGAGCTATTTAAAAGATCAGATCTGAGTTAAAGGAATAGGAATAGTGAATCCTTCCATGCAGCAAAGAATCCTGCATCAGGAAATAAGGATGCTACTTAAATAGCAGGTTTTGCAAATTGAGTCATTATATAATAAAAGTCACCTATATTCAGGAGATGGTGAGGTTCTCATTTTCTTGGAAGTGTGACAGAAAACTAGATGGTACATAGCAATGGATTCCTTCCCTATTTGGGGATTTGGCAGGGAGTAATTTGTTGCTATTATTTAATTGTATCAGTTGCATCCAACTTGCGACTGCATGGACCATATTGTCTATGGAATTTACTTGGCAAGGATATAGGAATGATTTCCCGTTTCCTTCTCCAGTGGGTTGAGGCAAACAGAGATTAGGTGATTTGCTCCAGGATCATACAGCTAATAATAGCCTGAGACTGGATTGGAACTCAGGTATTCCTGATCCCAGACCCACTGCTCTATCCACTGAGCCATGTAACTTCCTAGAAAGTAATTACTTTATTTCAAAACTGCCTAGTGCTTGCTTTGAGCACCTATAATAGTTTAAATCCCTGTTTCTCCCATCTCTAAACTTAACATCTAAAAGAACAGGTCAATCTAGACTAACCTCATTTCCTTTGGCAAGATAACTAGACTGGTGCTATAGATATAGTTTATCTAGATTTGAATCAAGCATTTAGCAAAGGCCCTCATGCTACTCCTATAGATGAAAATGAGAAACATGGATAATTATACTTCCAGATGGATTTGGAACTAGTCAAATGGTCAACCCAAAAAAATTGGCATGAAAGGAGATGTCCATCAACTTGTCCCAAAGAGCTGTGTCTGGTCATTTGGTGTTTAACATTTTTAATGGTTGATTTGGATGAAGGCATAGAGAATATGCTTAATAAATTTGCAGCTGATAACGAAGCTAGAAGAAATTGCCAACCTATTAGATGACAAGATCAGAATCTCAGCAATCTAACATGCTGGGCCAAATCAAATATGAGGAATTTCAATATGTGAATAAATTTAAATGTTAACATTTCAAATAATCAACTTCACAAATACATGATAAGGGAAGTATAACTAGGCAGCAGTTGGTCAGGAAAAGATCTGGGGATTTTAATGCATTACAGCCTCAATATTAGCCAGCATTGTAATTGGACAATGAAAACAAGCAAATTCATTTTTAAATAAAACTGAGAGGATAGTGTCTGAGACTATGGAGGTAATAGTCCCATGGTACCATGACAGATTATATCTAGAGTACTTTGTTCCACTCTGCTTACCACCATTTAGAAATAACCACAACTAAGATGCTTGGAAAAGTGGAAAACCACTCCATTATGTCTGCCAAGAAAACCCCAAATGGGATCATGAGAGTTGAACACAACTAAAAATGACTGGACAACAAAAACCAAGATGGTGAAGGTCCTCAAGATCATGGCATAATAGAGTTAGTTGAAAGAACTGGGGGTTAGGGGTGGCACTTAGCCTGGAGAAGAGATGGCTTGGGGGAGAGATGATAGCTTTTATCAAATAACTTAAAAGTTTTCCTGGAAAAGAGGAATTAAACTTTGACCTCTAAAAACAGAACTACGAACAAAAACTTGAAGATGCAAAGTGGTAGATTTAGTCTTGAAATAATGAAAAATCTTCCTAATATTTAAAGCTAACCCAGTATTGAATGGAGTACTAAGTAAGTGGTTGGTTCCCCTTCACTACAGGTGTTCAGGCAAAGGTTAGATGAGCATTTGTCAGATATGCTATGTAAGAGATTCTATTTCATATATGATTTTGTTTAAATGGTTTCTGATATCCCTTTCAAATCTGGGATTTTATGTATTGGAGATTATAGGTTTTTGAGCTGGGAACTGCCTTACAAATCATCAAGTTAAACCCCTAGATATTACAGAGGAAAAATTGAGGCACAGAAAGGTGAAGTGATTTATTCAAAGTCACATAGCTAGAAAGTAGCAGAACTGAGTTTCAAATTCAGTTTTTCTAACTCCAACAACAATGGGTTTTGCTTTGTTTTTCATACTGTTCCACACTATCTCCAACCTAAGATAAAAATACTAAAGGATTTTCTTTGTCATAACTGACAAGTTGCAGACCTCTTATTTTGAGCATGATTCCTTCTATATATCCACTGCCAGACTCCACTCAATATGACATGTCAGCAAGGAGATAGAGGAATGCTGCCACAGACTTATCCCTGGGGACAGAAGATGAACAAGTAGAGAATGGGAAAGGACATGGAAATCTATGGAAAAATCAAGCATCACACAGGGAAGCTTTGGTCTAATGCACAGAGCTTAAGATTTGGAGGCAACTGCTAATGAGCCTCAAGTTTTTCTGCAAGGGAATTTTTCTGCCTATGCATCTTAAGAATGTCAAGGAGCACAGGCAATTTGGGGTAGCACTGCTATGGTCTATTTTTGTCCATTGCTTCTTTTCTGCCAGCTTTTTAAAGCTGCAGTTCAAATAAGTCGTTTTAAGCTAACTGTCCCCTTTGAAAGTGACTGTTGGAGTTTTAAGGTAGCCTTTGGAGATTTTCAATCAAGATCTCAAGTTCTTGATCTCCTCACTACAAAGATCTCAAGATGCCAAAAAAGATGCTTAGCACCCTTCTTGCAAAGCTTTCCTTGATTCCAAAATCTTGGCACTTCCATTCACAACAATTAACAATAGCCACAAAATGATAACTTAACATTTTACAGAGCACTTTAAGGTTTACAGAACACTTAAAATACATTATGACAGAGTCTTCTTCTGTTTCTGATGCAAGGATCACTGGCAAAAACCATAACTTTCCGCTGCTTATCTACCAACATGAAGCAACATCAGATGCTTCCAACTGCCAATATATCCTTGTAGTGGAGAGGTATTTTATACTTATGTTGGTATAGAACTACATCTTTCAGAGTGTCTGAGAACCATGAGCTGGCACTAAAAAGCCTCATATTTTCTGGGAATCAATCTATCTCTCAATAAACATTTTTAAGCAAATGCACTAGGCAATGGGATTATGATTCACTCTTTTCAGTAGTGTGGGACTTTTTTGTGACTACTTTTAGGATTTTCTTGGCAAAGATAATGAGTGGTTTGCCATTTTCTTCTCCAGCTCATTTTACAGACGAAGAACTGAGGCAAAAGGGTTAAGTAACTTGCTCAGGGTCACACAATTAAAAAGTGTCTGAGACTGGATTTGAATTCATTTTCCTGATTCCAAGTCCAGTGCTCTATCCACTGTACCACCTAGCTACCCTCCAGGAAGCAGTGACACAATTACAAAAGTGAAGTAGCCCCTTCCTTCAAGAAACTTGTATTCTACTGTAGTGGTTCATAACATTTTATATATATATATATATATATGTATGTATGTATATATGTATATATACATATATATATATACACTAAACAAATACAGAATTATTTCTTAATGGGTGGAAGAGGAAGTAGCAACTGAAGAAATCAGTTGGAAACAGATAAAATAATAGATAATCAGAGAAATAGAAAAGTAGAGAGATAATTAATTAAGCACTTACTCATGTACCAGCCATTATGGTAAGTGCTAAGAAACAAACATAAGCAAAAATCAAGACAGTCCCTACCCATAAGAAGCTTATATTTTAAGAGGGAAAGACAAATATATAAAAGGGAAGTGAAAGGAGGAGATATTCATTTACAGGGCAAAGTCTAGAAAGAACATGGTTAGTAATGAGCTGAAGTAGGTTTAAAGTAAGCATGGTTGGCTGCAGTGGGTGCTTTCTCAAATTGTTCAGGAACAAACTGATTAGAGCAAGTGACTATAGTGGTGAAATTTTGCCAATATGAAGAAAACTGATGGGCATTCATAGGTGAACAAAATTCGGAATAGGTGTGGCTTTAGTGGTTGCTTCCTTAAATTGTTCATAAAAAAATACACTAATCAAAGGAGGATATAGAGGTGAAGGCATTACCAGTGTAAAAAAGAATAATTGAAGCAGAGGTACAGAGAAAATGTGGGGAGTCCTGAGATAAACTACATTTCATGTAACTAATGCTTGAAAGGTGTTAGGGATTTCAAAAGGTGGGGGTGAGGAGGGAAAGGGAATATCATGTATAAGAAATAGCAAATAGACGGATTTCGCTACAGCATGGAGTACACAAAAATGACCAATTAGCCTTGAAAGAGTCTGGAGACAAATTGTGAAGGACTTTAAATGCCACATGGAGAAATTTATATTTTGATCCTATAGACAATAGGGAACCACTGAAGCTTCTTGAGCAAAGGAGTCACCTGGACAGACCCATGCTTTAGTAATAGTTCAATCTGGCAGCTGTATGTGGAGTGGATTGGAAATGGAAGAGGTTTAATGGTGGCCAATTAGGAGAACATTGTATGGAACCAGGGAGAGATAATGATGAGTGCCTGAACTAGGGTGGTAGATAAATGAATGGAGAAAAGAGGGCAGATTCAAGAGACATTGCGGAGGTAAACCATACTTGATAATTGAATATGATGAGAGCAGGGAGGGAGAGTGGTGACAGAGAATGGTAAATGAATGAAAGGGAATAAATGACTAAAAGAATGTGGTCCCCTCAATAGAAATAGGGAAGTTAGTAGATAGTGTACATTGGGTAGTAAGGATAGATAATAAACTCAGTTTTGAAGACGTTGATTTTGAGATGCCTATGGGACATAATACAAAAAGTAGTTAGAGATGGAAAACTAGAATGATGAGACCTGAATGATGTAGACTTGGGGGTCATCTGCATAAAAATTATAGTTAAAGTCAATGGCCTAAGGAGACCAAGGAGAAAGACACAGACAGAGACTCAGAGAAAGAGAGACAGAGAAATAGATACCCAGAGAGATAGAAACAGACACACAGAGAGAAACAGAGACAGAGACAGAGACAAAGAGAGAGATAGAGAAACAGGCATTTGGAGGGTGGGGGAGGGGGAGAGAGAGAGAGAGAGAGAGAGAGAGAGAGAGAGAGAGAGAGAGAG
>JAJPUD010003390.1:0-22038 GCA_023553655.1 Myrmecobius fasciatus | reverse complement strand
GAGAGAGAGAGAGAGAGAGAGAGAGAGAGAGAGAGAGAGAGAGAGAGGAAGAGAGAATAGAATAAAGAAATCAATCCATGATTTCATGATCTTGGAAGTAGTTTCCATGGAGTGCTGGACATGGAAGCTAGTTTGGGAAAGGTAAATAATTGATTTAGAAATGGAAAGTGGAGACAATGGGTATGATTAACTTTTTCTAAGTGTTTGGCTAAGACAGGGAGAAAAAAACATTGTTTTTTAATTAACAAAAATCTATATTCCTGCCTCCCTTCCCCAATAAAAAAGTAATAGAAAATAAAAATTATTTTAACAAATACGCATTTTTGTTTTTGTTCAGTCATGTCTGATTTTTCATGATGCCATTTTGGGGCTTTCTTGGCAAAGACATTGTAGTAGTTTGCCATTTCATTCTTCAGCACATTTTATAGATGAGACAAATAAGATTAAGTGACATATCTAGAGTCACAGATAGTGTCTGAGCCTGGACTTGAACTAAAGAAGATTTGTTTCCCTAATTCCACATCGTTTTCTATTCGTTATACCACCTAGCTGCCTTGTATATAAATAGTAAAAAAAAAAATCTGCATTGTTCATTTCTCAAAAACCTACTTCTCAATAGTCACCCTACCTAAGATGATAGGTTGAGATGTAATGGTCAAATTAAGGTTTTCTCAAGGATGAAAAATATCCAGGAACATATGGAGGCAACAAAGAAGGAACTAGTATATAAGGAAAGGCTGACAAATAGAGAAGGAGAAAGGGGATAATCAAAGAGAAAAATAAGGGATTTTTTGGATCAAAAACACAAGTAGGACTGACATTGGCAATGTAATTCTACCTTGAAACCAGAGTAGAGAAGAGATGAACAATAAAGATGAGGTGAAGATAGAATTTGGTGGTTAAAAAAAAAGAGAGGGGAGAGAACAGTTCTAATTTGCCCTTGGCTGAGAGGAAAGGGAGAAATTGACATAGATGGCCTGAAGAACAAAGGGGTGTCTTGGAATATACATTGTAGGGAGTAAACTATAGTCAATTAAGGAGGAGCAAAAGAATTGGCATAAAATGATGAGGGCCTAACTAAGAATGGAGAACATAAATTTGTCATGGATTCAATCATGGTGACTTCTTCCAATGATGTTCTGCAGTACTGAAAGAAAAGGAGGATGGTGGAAATAAGGTAGGGTTGTGATCAGGCAATGAGACAAGGGTCAATGAAAATATAGCAGAAACAATTAAATATGAAGACGAGAGGGAAAAGAATCAAATAAGCATTTATTAAATGCCTCCTATGTTCCAGGCACTGTGTTAAGCATATTATTTTATTTGATTCTTACAGCAATCCTGTGAAGTAGGTGCTATTGTGATCCACATTTTACAATTGAAGAAACTGATATAAAGAGTTAAAGTGACTTGCCCCAAATCACCCAAGCTAGTCAGTGTCTGAAGCTCAATTTGAATGCAAGGTATCCTGACTATAAAGCATTCTATCCACTGAGCTACCTAACTGATTTTGAAGAGGTTAAAATGAGATTGAAATAGGGGTAACAGAAAAACAGGGAAAGATGAAGATATTAGAGATTGTAATGAAGATATAGTATAAATTTGGAAGAGATAAGATAAGCACAGGAACAAAGAGGATAGGAAGTTGTGGCCAGAAAATATAATTTCAGAGTTAAGGAAAACAGCTAGTTGATAATGAGATTAAAGTTATGGCTATCCTTGTATGCTACTGACTTAGAATAAAGGTGTGTGGTTCATAGAGGCTGATATTGTTGAAATGGGAGGATATTTGAAGGAATATCAGCATGCATATTGAGTTTCCAAGTGTAAAAGATTGATGTGGATAGGAAAACTATGAACTAGGTTCTGAATTCCCTGAGCAAAAATAAAGAATGGCCTGGAAGCTGATATCAACTAGCAGAATCCTGATATCAGGTTGAAGTAAACCTCAAAGGGAGAGAGATTAAGTAATTATAGGAGGAGAAATATCTGGAAATAATAGTCATAAACATACATGTTCCTCTTTTTGTATATTAGAGCAGTAAGAGTATATCCAGGACAATGGAGTTGCAGAGATGGCATAGTACTAGTCCTAAGGACTACAAAGAATACTACTTTATTATACTGTCCCTTTTTCTAGTCTTTACAGAGCTTTTTTATCCAAAAAAAATTGGGACTTCTATATGGCAGAACAGTGCAGCTTTATAGATCTCTCATTCCAAAGTTTATGTTTTTTCAATACATTATGTCAATTTCTATACTTCTAGCTTAATATGATATTATATATCCCCAGGGAAGATATGTGTGCCAGGCCACATATAAGGTTTGGGGCACCAAGGCATTGGGCAATGAAAGCCTTGTCAGGACAACATCTTTAGCAATACTTTATAAGTCCTTTTATTCTTTCAGGAGTGCTTCTGTGAAAAGTCATGCTCTTTTAATACCATACCCTAATATCATACACTTGTTTCCTCAGGAAATCACCCAATCTGACTAACAGAAGGCACTGAGAGGATGGAGATAGTGCTTTCTATCACCATCACCAACTTGATGTATTCATAAAGTCAGAATAGGTAAAGATTCTATGGTTTCAACTAAAACTCCTGGTAATATAATGAAAACTCTCAAGATACGCATAATCTGTATTAATAAACCTCCATCATCCAGAAAACTGAGACCCAAATGTACCTTGACTTCAATTATTCTTTCAGTCTGAAGAGAAGTTGAAGGACTCAGTAATACGGTTGTCTCACAAGCCCAGGCCCCACCTCAGAGCATGAAGCCCACTTCCCAGTCTTTCAAACTACTCAGCCTCTGTAGAAATTATAAAGAACACAGGAATAAACTCACAGAAATAGAATGTTAAAATCTGAAGAGGAGATGAGCCTTCAAAGTTACAGAACATTGAAATCAATGGATAGTCAGGACAAAAGTTTCAAACGGAGATTGCTTGTCATGAAAAATGAAGGGAACAAGGATAAAGAGAATCAGTCAGACAGCAATAACCTGAACTGAATAAGACTAAGGAAATCAAGAAAGGTCATCAACATTACAGTTCCACAAGTACAAAAGGACCACATCTTCCCTGGGTAATAAATCTTTCATTTCTTCCACAAACATTTAATGGGTGTCTACTCTATGCAACTCCTTGTTAAACCCTGTGTCAGGGAAGCATCCCCCCAAGCTTCCTTTGACATCACTGCCCAGAGACTAATAGTTACATGGGTTCTCCAACCTTTATGTATATGAATAAGAATGCTGTGTGTCCACAAGCTCAGCACTTCTCATTTTCAAAGTGCTTTCCCCAGCATTAACTAATTAACTTTTGTTCTCCATAGCTTGGCCCGACACCACCAAAGCTATTCTCATCGATGGAGATGTCAAAGTGTTGGAGAATATGGATGGTGCCAGGAAACAGGGAGTGAGGGTATGCTATCTACATCTTGGAGAGAGTAAGATGAGGGGGTAACAGGTAAAAGAAAAGCAAATGTTTATCAGCATTCTGTGGGAGCAGGCTTTCCGTTTACTTTTGTAATATTTTTATTTTGTTTTGTTTTGTTCCTGGACACATACACAAACACACCAGATGACCCCTAGGGACAAATAACATTTGCAATGTGATGGACAGTTGGCTGAAAGTCTGGAGTTACAGATTCTAAGTCAGTTTCTGATTAGCCACATGAAGTTAGGAACATCACTTAACAATTCTTGTCTTCAGTTTCCTTATTTGATGATAGTAATAATAATAGTTGTGATAATCATAACAGTAATAACTAGGATTTATATAGTGCTTATTATGTGCCACATTCTGTGCTAAGTACTTTACAAATTTTTTCTCATTTGATCCTTGTAAATTGAGAGTATAAGATTAGGTCGGCATTTTTTTCAAACTGTTTACTGAGGAAATCCTAAGGTTCTATAAAGAAAAGCAAAGTCTCCACAAAATAAAAGTGATGATGGCAAACAGATACACATAGTGAATACTAATAATATCCTTAATAATGATTATACTGCATATATAATGCTTTAAGGGTTGTAAAGTGCTTTACAAATAAATCTCAATAATCCCAGGTAGTAGATACTATTATTATCCTCATTTTATAGATAGGAAAACTAAGACAGAAAACAGTTAAGTGAGTTGCCCCCAAATCACATAATTAGTGAATGTCTAAAGCCAGATTTGAACTGAGGTGGTCTCTCCATTATGCCATCTGCCTAGAATTAATAAACTAAAATAGATCATGTTTAAAAGTTGACTTCTTCCTAGTCTAGGATCATTTTTTTTTTTTGCTAAGGCAATTGGGTTAAGTGACTTGCCTAGGGTCACCCAGCTAGGAAGTGTTAAGTGTTAGAGGTCACATCTGAACTCAGGTCCATCTGATTTCAGGGCTGTTACTGTACCATCTAGCTGCCGCAGGATCAATTGTTAAACAAGCCCAACTATAACTGACAATATAAAGTGATTGTCAATCAGTAGTAGCAGAATATGGAAAATAACTAGCATACAAATGCATTCTTAAATATTAAATTAAATATTTTGGGTATCAGAGCTTATAATCTATAATAGGACAAAATTGGGAAGGGTGTTATTATTAACTACTAAAAAGACTCTGAAAATGGAGCAAAAATCTTGAACCTAGGTAGAATATATAATTCCACTCTCACCCCCAAACTGAACAATGCTATCTCCAATTAGGATTTATTTCTAGTAAACTTAATACTTAAATACTTTTAAAGATATATTGATTTCAGTCTTGTCTCTGCCTTAGTAAACAACCTTTGGAAAGTGTTTGCTCCATTTACCAAATATAGATAGGTAGATTCATAGATACATGGATATTAGATATACGCATATACATACCCAAATTTAACTTATTTAACTTTTCTCCCTTGAACAAAGAGCAGACAGTCCCATTGCTGACATAATCATTTTAGTCTTTCCAACTTAAAGCTCCTACCCAGGCTTTTGTTCAGATGGCATCTCCTTCCTTCAGAACTCAAAGTTAAGACTACACAATCATAAAAGCATTAGGAGTAGGGGAGGAGTATGTTAATGGAGAGTTATGTTAGTGATTTAAAAAAAATACATAGTTCAAAGCCCTGTGGAAAAATGCAAAGGCACTTTTAAAAGGAAATTTTAAAATTATAAACAAAATTAGAATTTTTTAAAAAATGAAAATGTGATGGGCTGAAAACAATCCCACAAAAACTAGATTATGTAAGTAATGAGAAAAACCGAAATTGCTGTGAAGCATTGCACAAATTAAGCTGTCTAAAACACATACTAATGGAAAAACCACATTCTAACAAGTGGAAAATATTTTTTAAAAACCATTGAATATGGAGCAAAACTTATTTAGAAATAGTAGCTTAAAAATACCAAGGTTTCTCACTGTATCCAGGGCCATTGCAAGCCATCTTGATTTATGTTTTGCCCCTAGACTCAGATGACTCTGGAGGAAAGAGTACGGCATGTGATGACTCTACATAGCTCTGCCTCTCTTAAATCCAATTCCCTTGCAAGTCAAGATATGATCTTCCTTGTATCATTGGTCATCTTCAGGGATGAAGGACAAGAATCAATCTGGGAGTTGTAATAGCTGCACCCTGGGGACTCAACTGGCCAGTTACAGTTGTGCAATACTGCTATTTTTCCTCCTCTTCGTTTTCTTCTTCTTCCTCCTTCTCTTTCTCTTCTTCCTTTTCCTTCTCTCCTCTGCCCATGTGAGGAGTCATAACCTTCCACTGACCTTCCAGTCTGTCCAAAGGAATATAAATTTTGATCACTTATGCATTGCAAAGTATCTTGGGGTTTGAAAGCTAGATTTTTTTTTCTTCCCCATTTGTTTATTCTATCATTTTAAAAAGAACTAGGACAATTAACTTTTTTTTTTATCTCAAGAACTGTTCATTTATGATTTCTTGAAATATGTCTCTAAAAAACAAGGCTTAGTTAAAGTCCATTGTAATTCAAATGGAGCTACTTGATTATGCCTTTAAATCTAAATCACTCTGGCTTTCACTGATTGGCCAATAATAGGTCCCAGCCCAAGCCTCACTTGCTCATTGTTTGGGTTTTGATGGCTCCAAATGAGTGTAAATAGCAGTTGTTTCTGTTCTGGTCAGAAACTCTGAGGGTCTTCCCCTCCTAAACTGATTCTTTTAGGAAGGGAAACTAGGCCATCTTTTGCCTTAATTCTGACCTACCCTTTTATTATAGAATGGAATTACTTCAGACAAACTGAGACCTGGAAAAGGCCTTAGTTTAAAAAGGCTAAGGTCACTCATTGCATCCAAGGCCATCACCCCATCATCTTGACCTGTATCTTGTCACTGGACTTAGATCTGCCAGGAGTAGAAAATGAGGCTGATGACTTTGCACAGCTCTGTTTCACTTAAATCCAACACTTGCAAATGAAGACAGCACCCTCTTGATGTCATCAGTCCTCTGAGAAAAAAGGACCACTACCCCCAACAACAACAACACCATCTGGAAGTAGAAGTTTGGGTTTATTTTTCACTTGTTTTTAAATCAGTCTTGGGTGTTTTGGGTGCCATTAATGAGATACAATTTTAAAAGTTATTTTAAAAAATGTCATTGTATGAGGAAAGAATAAGTGTAAAAACCACTGGAATAGATATTTAAGGTCCCATCTGACCTTAGCATTTTGAGATTTTTAGTGCTATAAAGTGTTTAGTGCCTGCATTAAAAATAGTAAATAAAGATAATCATGTATAGTAATATTTGTTGTTATTAGAAAAGTGAATTTATTTCCAGGATACATGGAACTTAATGACAATTCTCTCCCTGAGTTCTATATTGTCCAGACCTTTATTGAGATGATATGTTTCATCTGAGAATTCACAATATAAGCAAGAGACTTGATAAGGATTAAAAGAATCAAAAATGGGGATAGAGAGAAATGATCAGGAAGAAAGGATTAAATTTGGTCTTCATGGCCTCAGAAGGCAAACCTAGGAGGATTCAGTAGATGTTGCAAAGAGGCAAATTTGGGATTAAATTAAGGGGAAAAATTCCTAAGACTTAGAGGCATGTAAACACTAGGTTGCTTTAGGAGGTAGTAAATTCAGTAAAGATCTTCACACAAAAGCTGGGTGACTACTTGGATGTGTTGTAAAGAGGATTTTTGTTTAAAAAGGGGTCAGGCTCAATGGTCTCCAAGTTTCCTTCCAAATCTGAGAGACTGCAATTCTATAAAAGACTTTTAGTAACGTTGTTTCTAATGTTTTCCCTTTTTAATAGATGATACCCACATCTTTCCAATCATTCAGATTTGCAACATTGATATTATACCCTTTCTACTTTGATGCTGTGCTCTTCTTTATCCCCCACAGCCAATTAGTTGCCAAGTCTTGTCCATTCTGCCTCTACAAAATCTCTCATCCATATCCTCTCAGTCAGCACTTCTTCTGCTTAGTTCAGATCCTTGTCACCTATGACACGGATTATTTCAATAGCCCCTGAATTGGTCTTCTTCCTCTAGTCTCTATCCCATCTAATTTATCTTCCACACAACTGCCAAATCAGGATTCCCAAAAAACAAATCTCCCATGTCACAGACTCGAAAAATTTTAATGATTAGCCAAAAAAAAAAAAAAAAAGATCAAATCCTCATTCATCCTGGAATTTAAAGCTTTATATCACTAAGTTTCCAACTACTTTTCCAATCATTTCATATCATTCCCTTTCTTCAGTCTAGTAGCCTACTAGCTATTGTACATGACATCATAGATTCTATTAACATGCTATTCCTTTCATAATGGCCTCCCAAGTCTGATGTGGGTGATGTACTTCTTCATCCCCCTTGCCTCTTCATATCCCTAGCTTCCAGCATCATCTCCTCCTATTTCCTATCTCAGTCCTCTCTCACTGTCTCTCTCTGTGTCTCTCTGCCTGACTGTCTTATACACACACACACACACACATACACACATATACATATGCACATCCATCTACATATATCTGTGCAATTATTTGTATATTTATTTACTTGGGCACATGTGGTCCCTAAATAAAGTGCATATTCCTTGAGGAAAGAGACTGTTTCATCTTTAATTTTGTATTTCCAGTAACACAATGTCCTATTCATAGTAGGAGCTTAATAAATGTTAGTTGAAATGTATAAAAAGGGTCATATCTTCAAATGTGGGAATATGTTGGTGAGAGACAGAGACAGAAAGGCAGAAGAGAGGAGAGGAGAGAAGAGAAGGAGAGAGTAGTGAAAAGGAGGGGAAGAAAAGGAGAGGAGAGGGGGAGGAAGGAGAACAGGAGAGGAGAGAAGGGGAAAGGAAAGAAGAGGACTTGAGAGAAGAGAAGAGAGAGCTATTTTTTAAAGTATAATCCTTTTTATTTTATTTTTTTTTTTTTTGGTTTTTGTGGAGGCAATTGGGGTTAAGTGACTTGCCCAGGGTCACACAGCTAGGAAGTGTCTAAGACCAGATTTTGAACTCAGGTCCTCCTGACTTCAGGGCTGGTGCTCTAACCACTGCGCCACCTAGCTGCCCCAGTATAATCCTTTTTATATGTTGTAAATTCTTCCTCAGTCTTTAATTCAATTCCAGAAATATATATGTGTGAATGTACATATATATGCTTATATACATATATTTATATATCTAATAGATATACATGTATGTTATGAGATATACATACAATGAGAAAACTGACTTACTTTGAAGAAAGTTATAAATATACAAGTTACAAATCTGAAAAAATTATCATGATAAAAGTGGATTGAAAGAAAGCAGAGTAAATTCCAAAAGGAGACAAGTATTTACCTCACAGGAAATCTTTAAGAATAATCAAAATGACCTCCATTTGCTTAGCAAGTTCCTTATCTTTTGTGACTTGAACTCAATTACCTCTATATTTATGGTTTCCAAATCTGCAACTCCAATCCAACTCTTCACTGAACTTCTATTTTCCATTTTTCCTCCTACAACTCGGTTAAATCAGTCCAGAATGAACAATTAGAATTCTTTATTAAAACAACTAAATACAAATGTGTATTAAAAATAGCTTAGAGATCCACTAGTCCAATCCCCTCTCTAAGCTATTTTCAACACACATGAAGAAAGCCATATCACCCAGAGAGAGGGATATGAAATGTATACCACAACATAACATGTTCATGCTCTTTATTGATGTTTGCTTGCATTGTGTTTCCTTTCTCTGATTTTTCTTTCTTGTAGATACAATTTTTCTTGCACAACAGTAAGTGTGGAAATATGTATACATATATTCGATTTCTTAAGTATTTTAACATAATTAACATGTAATGGACTTCCTGCTCTGTAGGGGAGGGGTGGGGACTGGGGGGGCAAATTTGTAATGGAAAGCTTTTTAAAGGTCAGTGTTGCAGAATTACCCATACATATGTTTTATAAATAAAAAGTTTTAATTTAAAAAAAAGGTTAGATTTGAACTCAGGATGTCTTCCTAACTCCAGACCTGGCATTCTACTTCCTGAACCTCCTAGAGGTCCTCTACAATGTTCCACCTTGGTTCAATTTGTGCCTCTGGCACTTATTGGCTGCATAACTACTTCAGTAAAGCATTGGATCAGAAGCCTTTACCAGCTTTCGGTTCCACTGATTTTCACTGCCTTAGTCTTAGCAAAAGTCTCACCTTCTCTAAGTAACCTTTCTTATTCTTCCTTAATCTTAATATTTTTCCTCAAAGATTATCTCCAATCAATCTTGTATATATCTTGTTTATATATTTTGTTTTCACACAGCAGTTTGCTAGTTGTCTCCTCTATTAAATTATGATCTCCTTCAAAGCAGAGACTTTGCATTAATTTGTTTCCCCAGTAATTAGTGCAGGGTCTGGCACAGGGTAGTAAACATTTAATAATCACTAATTGACCGATTATAACTTATTAAAAGAAAGGCCATTGTTTTTCTTTGCAAAATAACTATTGTAGCCTTCTATCTTTGAAACTGATATTTGGATGACAACAAACCTGAGAAAGAACAGGATGGGATATGAAGAAACCAAGACTAAGCTATCTTCCCATGTGGAACCCAGTACTCAGAATTTTTTCAGAATGCCATGGAATCCAAGCTTTTGGAGAATTATGGGGGAAAACAAAAAAATTTATGAAGATACCAAAAGATGCTATCTTCAGCAACTCCTAGAAAAAGTAAGGATCTCCTTCTTTGTATTTGTATTCTCATGCCTAGCAAATGGGAGGTACTTTGAAAGTATTTCTGCATTAACTGGTTGAAAAATAAGTATCAGGTCTATACAGGGAACAACCAATGTCAGAACTCAGTCACCAGGTTGTTTGTAAAAGAACCAAAAATCAGACCACTAGAAGAAGGGTTAGGGGAGAGAGAGCAGGACGCTAAGGCTGAGAATCAAGAAACATCTAGCTGAGAAAGAGTTCTTAAGCAGACATGGAAGGTGAGCTGTATATCAAACAGGGATTCCTATAAAAGCAGTTGCTTTACAGATACATTTATGAGCCCCTCAAGTATAGATTGGTATATGGGGTTCAGCCAGGCTGGATACCTGCTAAGTGCTGATGCAGATGAAAACTGGGACCTACAATACTCAAGCTTAACTAAAAGTCAATGATTACAAAGTCTATCTTCCTATGGGTATTTGAATCCTGGAATACATTGTGATTAGTCCAAGACAGAAGAAATACATGGTCACATGTTTAGAGTTGAAATCCAGGGAACCAGTCCAAACAGGGATGCCACAGGCAATTGGTAGGCAGTTGGTGAAAGTCCACACAAGTAAATTATCACAAAAGAAAAAATGACACCAGAATCAGAGCCTGGAAGACTAAAAGACCGGCCTATGAAGTTGATATTTCAATCTCTGAGGCTTCATAATAAAACCAAGAGGTTCCATACAGAAACCAGAAGATAGTTCCCAGACACTGGCCCAGAATTAACCTATATTAAATCAACCAGAATATGAGTGCAAGAGCATTTTATGTCTTCCCCAACCATAGTGCCAACTCTTCTACCCGGCTTGGCTTCCTAAAATTATCATTTCATCACATTACTCTCCTATTTGAAAATACTATAATGTCTCCCTATTTCTTATTAGATCGCAATCAGATTTTTCAGTCTAGTATTCAAGACCTTCTACCAATTTGCTCTCTACACATTTATCTTCAAAATTACCCACTCTACTTAATGTCCTCTCCCCAAATATGCCATGCTAATTAGTCTCCAGACTTTTGCTCACTTTACTCCATCTTTATTGAATATGGAATGCCCTTCTAATTTATCTCTACCTATCCATCCCTCAAAGATCAGCTTAGATTCCCAAAATAAAGTATTCCCTTTTGCCTGATGCCCACATTGATCTTTTCATTTTCTGAATCCTTATTCTCTAATAGTTTTATATGGTTTTAATAATACCTTTCTTCTGGCACTCAACACTCTTCTCCCTTACCCCCAGAAAAGAGAGTAGGCTTCTAAGATTGTCTTTCTTTTATCTCCAGCCTCCACCTCCACAAACACTTAGCACCTAGCACAGTGTTAGTCACACAGCAATTGTTGATTGACTAGGAAACTTCTTGCATGAAATCAAAAAGGCTGGATCAAGCAAGTATGAGCAATACTATCCATTTTCAGAAATTCTATTGTTTCTGGGTATTGCCTTCACATTATACCTAAGGGATTTGTTGTCATCCAATCTGTAACCTTCTCACTATAAATGAAACTTGAAGCTAAAAGGACATAGCAGTTAAATGAAAGGCGGACTTACAGCTTCTCTCTGGAAAGGAAAATAAAGGAGTTGGCAGAGTTAGTTTTATTATGCATCTAACAGCAATAAGCAATATCATCTCCTGGGACATTTGGTCATCTTGTACTACAGCATTCATACAAAGAATTTGCAAAAAGATCATCATGAGAATAATTTCAGTTTAAGCTATATACTAATATCCATTTCAGAGGATAGAGAGGAGAAGGGATTCTACAAAGAACATGAAAAAACCCTCCAAGGAAAATCAACTTATATTTCTAAATTCAGTGACGCTTTAAGGCAAATTGATAATACATTATTATTCTTCTTACACTATAGGCAAACTGAACTTGTCTTCATCAAAGATGCAGGAGATGGAGCCCTGGCCTTGGAGTCAGGAAGACTTGAATTCAAATTCTGCTTCAGACACTCACTAGCTGTGTGACCTTGAGTAAATCACTAAACCCATTTGTCTTAAGCCACTGAAGAAGGAAATGGCAAACCCACTCCAATATTTTTTCCAAGAAAACTCCATATGATGTCATGAAAAGATGTGATTGAACAACAACACTATGGCAAATACCAAGAGAGCTGCCATAATAATTGCTGTCAGAATTAGTTTTCTCAAAATAGTTGCAATTAAAATCATACTCATTGTACAGAAAAACAAATTGAAACTCTAGTAAGAGTAACTGACTTATTCAAGTTAGAGAAGGAGACCAGAGACCAAACCATATAAGGATTAGGTGAAGAAATTGGGACTGTGTGAGATAACTGTAAAAGTATTTGCTGTCATATAGAAGAGAGTTTAGATTAGTCATGTTTTGCACACTCACCAAAGGCAGAATTAGAGGTAATGGGCAAAAATTTCATTAGAATGTGAGCTCATGGAGAGCAAAGACTGTCTTGTTTTTCTATTTCTATTCTTAGCACTTAGTCCAGGGCTTTTTTTATTTATAATAATTTCCTAATAAATTCTTCATTCACTCATCCATTCAAAAGCTGCAGAGTTAGATCCCAGTTTCAAGGTAGGAAAACTTTAGGAGTCACACCAAAGTAGAATGAGTTTTCTTGGGAAATCTTTATCACCATAGGTTTTTAAGCAAAAACTAGATAGTATTTATTATGGTATTGTACAAAGAAACTCCTGCTTAGGTACAAGTTGGATGGTAGCATTTGGGGATCTTTTCTAATTCTTCCTTTCTGTAATTCTGTACCAAGACTATTAAAACATGGAGCCAGACTTGAACCCAGATTTCAAGACCTCAAGTGCAATGTTTGTCCCACTATTTACAACATAGCTTCCTTACATTGCTAGAACAGATAAAGACTCTGATTGCCTAAAGAGATCACAAAGGGTAGCTGGAAAGAACTTAGCAGAGATTTTTTCAGCATAATGCTTGGGTTTCCAGGTTTGGACAGCAACCAGAAAACACATCTATTTTCCCACAGTCTCCATGAGTGATTGTGAGCTAGAAACAGCATACTTGTGCTTTAGCCTACTTCCTAATAAGGATGCTAAGACCAACACCCAGACAAATCAAAACGGATTGATGAACAGATGTCTGCCAATGCAGCAGGAAAAAAAATTCCCAGCCAAACCCCAAAAGCAGTATTTGATCATTTATCTTAGTCCTTATTTCTCTCATCAATACTTTATGTCACTGGGAAATTTCAGCTTCATTTTCTGGTAATGAATTTAACATGAGAAGAAGCAAGGTGTTGAAGCAGACACTGGGATGACTGGGACAAGGATGGCAGAGAGCTCCCTGAAACCATTCACCTAAGGATCTTGTTTACCCTTAGAGGATGAGGGAAAAGGAGCACCACAAAGATGAGAGAAAATGCTAGCAGGGGGAGACACAAACATCCTTTTTGGTTGGATGTATCTATTGGTTCTTTGTATAAAGTGCCTTCAGAATATATTTTGTCTCCCTAGGAAGTAAAGTGGAACAGCAGAAAATTAGTTGATACCACTCATTAAATAACTGTGGAGTGTAAACCCCTAAAAGCAGAGGTATGAAAACCTTGCTTTTATTCAGGCTCTTTATTTAAGAAGGATAGCTATGTGGCTCATGGGCCCATGATAAAAAAGCTTATCTCTGTGAGTTCAAATCCAGTATTACTTAACTGTTTGCCTCAGTTTCCTCATCTATAAAATTAGCTGGAGAAGGAAATGGAAAACCAGCCCACTATCATTGCCAAGAAAACCCTATGGACAGTTTTGGCATGGTATATAGTCCACTGGATCACAAAGAGTTGGACATGACTGAATAACTTGACAACAGATGTTCTTACTGATGGCTTCAATTCCTTCTTGCATGTAAGTCACCATTAGTAACATACTACAGGCTTCTGACATCTACCAAATGTCTTTACTTTGGGTTCTAGGTCACCTACAACTTTGATCCTTTATGGAATGTGGTATTCCTAGTCACCTGGAGAATATTGCTGTTGAAAAGATTAATGTTTGCACCAGACTATCTCAGCATCATCAAAAGCAATGAGATATGATACAGTCTGCTTTCTTCCTTCTAATCTTGCTCCATCAACATCAGCAGTAACCAATACACTTAGAGGCAATGATGGATTAATTCAGTGGGTTGCCTATCTCACTGCTTATCATAATCTGGATAATTATTACCAACAATTAATAGCCACTCATTAGCACCAGTGCCCTAGGGTGTCTTCTGTTATTCTAACCTAAGCATGAAAGTGAAAAGGCTTCTGACTCTTATTTTTTCAGGAGGTAGTTAAAAAAAAAACTTTTATGAAACAGTAACCAAGATCTTGATCTTATTACCAATAAATCTGACTTCATTAAGTACTATAAATTTAGATTGGCATCCATCATTGACATTTCAAACACATTAATTGATTACTTACAACAGTGTGAAATATCAAAATGTTGAAATCATTTCAAACATATTAAGAAATAAATTTCCTACAAACTCCAGGAAGCCAGAAAATTGTCTTATTTTGTATACCCCTAGAGATTTGCAGTTATCTGCACACAGAGGGTTCTTAATAAATGTTTAATAAATTAATGATTGAAGAACAGAAACATGATTCCCTTTAGAATAAATCTTGGTCATTTAACATTTTACTCAAGGGTGTATCTCATATTGCCTGCTTAATATTTAAAGTTTATTATCACCTGGTAGCATTATTGCATGTATTGTATCTTTTAGAAATCACAAATACCCTAAGCAATTGCCATCTCATTCTGTGAAGCAGGAATTATGACCTCTGCTTCTCATTAAATTTCTGATGAACTAATAAATGATTGAAAAATAGTTTACAAGGACAGCGGCTTACACAAAAATGGTGAATGTTGAGTTCTACAGGTAGGCAATATGTTGACACAGGGACCAAATATCTAGGAAATTGGCCTAGGATGGCACCGAAGAACTGTTTATGGAATTGGAGTGGGGGGGAGGGAGCAACCCTGAAGAAAGTGGTGGATAAAATGGGGATAATAATATATGTAGTATTTACCTTATGGGGTTGTTAGGGACCAATGAATTAATATATGTAAAAGCCTTCATAAGCCTTAAAGTGGTGCATAAATGGCAGTATTATTATTAATGTAATGTTTGTAAAGTATTTTGTGAATTTTAAAGCACTATGTTTTGATTTGATGATGATGATGATGATGATAAGGCACAGACTTTATTCAAAAAGAAGTCCAAAACCCAATGCAAAGACCAAAAGGGGCCTTCTTCCATTCCTGTACATTTTTATCTTATAGAATCTTTACTGGTCATAATCCTGAAATTGCTTTATATCTTTATATGTTACTATTATTCTAATCTCTTTGCTCTTAACTTCAGAGTGGGGTGCTTTCCTTTCCACTAAAGAAATTAAGATAGAAGGATTTCTACACAATTATTTTGCTGAGCATCAATAGAGTATATTGGAAAGAGGACTTGGAAACCCAAATTTGCTTCCCAACTCTGAGAGCAGCTAGATGCTTGTGAACAAGTTGGAAAATGAAGGTAATAATGACATTTTATCATCTTCATAGGATTGTTGAGAGTAAAGTGCTTTATATACAAGATGTCACAAAAATGTGAAATGATATTGTGTTCCATATTTACTAGCTGAGTGACCATGGACAAGTCATTTAAACTCTGGGAGGCATAATTTCCTCATCTGTAAAATGGTAATAATAAAAGCACCCATTTCACAGGACTATTGTGAGGGCAAAAGGAGATAATGTATTTAAAGTTAACTTTTTCAATCTTAAACCTCTATGCAAATTTTTGCAAAAACAAGAAAACTGAGGGAAAATAAAATAGAGAACAAATCTGAGTTATAAAGTATAGGTATTGAATATTCAGGCATTCCTAATCTAGACACAAAAGGCCAGGTAAACTTCCTGGATTAACCTACCCACTCTAGCTTAAGTTTAGCCCCTTGTAGAAACAGAAATTTTTCCCAATATTGCATCAACCCAAGCTCCCAGTTGCTTTCTGTTTAAAGTTATGGTCTTTCTAACCCTTCAAAGCTCCATTTACAGGACTAAGAGAAAAGTTATTTCTTCACAGTTTCATTGTTTCTGTGCTTTCACACATCTAGGTCTCTGCTGGCAAGAATGTTAAAGAGTCTGATCTCAGAACAAGAAGATTAATCAAATATTGATCCTTAAAATTATATTAGTTACCTTTTTACCTTATTAGATTTGATCCCTTTTTTTTAAAAATCTGATTTTTTTTACTGTTTAAAGGTTCTTTATGTAAATAGTTGTAGCAATGGTATATTTTCTTTTTTCCTTTGTTCACTCTGTATCACTTCATACAAATTTTTCCATATAAATTCAGACTTTATATTTTTCCTCATGTATAAATGATAGTCTTGCTTATCAAATCTATTCCACTCATCAACTTTTCTATTTTTTCCAATAATAATTTTTAGAAATATTATATTACTATGAATATTTTCATGCACATAGATATTGCTTGTTGTCAATATTCTCTCTGGTGTAAAAATCCAATTGTTGGATCAAAGTGTATGAATTATTTTGCTATTTTTCTTATACAATTTCTAATTGCTTCCTAAAGTATTTGGACCAATTTGGAGCTCAACCAGCAACAAATATACATACTTGTTTTTCTGCATCACCAAGAACATCTAATTTTTCCATCTTTTACTCTATTTATCAATGTTGTGATAGATATGAAATGTTTCATTTATTTTAATTTGCATTTCTCTGATTATTAGTGAATTTGAATGCTTTTAAGAAGGTTTCAATGCAATCATTTTCAGTCATGTCTGGCTCTTCATGACCCCATTTTGGAATTTTCTTGGCAAAAGAAACTGGAGTGATTTGATATTTCCTTCTCTAATTCATTTTACAAATGAGAAGCTGCAGCAAACAGGGTTAAATGACTAGCCCAGGATCACACACTAAGTGTCTAAAGCTGGATTTGAATATAGGAAGATGAGTCTTTCTGATTTCAAGACCAGTGCTCTGTCCACTGCACCATTTAACTGTCCCTTTAAGATGATTACTGAGAGCTTAAATTCCTTCTTTTGATAACTATTCATATTCTTTGACTATACATTATCTCAATTTTATTGATTTATGTCAATTCCTCAAGATCTTGGATGTAAAAAATACTTTGTACTAAGATTTTCTCTAATA
This sequence comes from Myrmecobius fasciatus, assembly GCA_023553655.1. Taxonomy (NCBI): domain Eukaryota; kingdom Metazoa; phylum Chordata; class Mammalia; order Dasyuromorphia; family Myrmecobiidae; genus Myrmecobius; species Myrmecobius fasciatus. The sequence continues at coordinate 4,660 of JAJPUD010003390.1, read as the reverse complement.
TGTATTTTTTCTTTTAACTGAATTGTATTTTGAAAACGAATTTTATTTACATACAACCAAAGTAGTTCATTTTGTTACTTAATAAGCATTTAAGTACCTACTGTACTGAACACTGTCCTAGACACTAGAATACAAAGACTAAAATGAAATTGTCTTTTATAATATTCTCTCTGGCAAGATTGGTCACAAATTTAATCCTTGTCCATGGTTGTGAGATATACAATTTTTCATTCTCTAAACATTTTAAGTACCTTTATCCACTTGGAATTTTTTATGGTATATGGTGCAAATCTTTTTTTCTACCAAAATTCTTCATTTTTCCCAGAAATTATCCTTACATATAGTTTTTGCACAGTACTTTCTGTTACTGGGTTCTGGAAACTATTTATCTATTCTCTTCCAGTGATTAATTGTTCTCTTTTGCATCTATATCAAGGAATCATATTATTGTTTTATCATATGATTTTTGAATTAGTATGTAAAACCTCCTTCATTCCTACATTTAAATTTTTTTCCTTCAATGTTCTTGACCTTTTATTCCTCTATATGAATTTTCTTATTTTTTCTAATTCTATTTTCTAATCTGTTAATTTAATTTTTAAATCATTAAATCTGTAGGTTGATTTTTTAGTGAGGACCACAGTTTTTTCAATATGAACTCAGCTTAGCTTTAACACTTCAATATTGATATGTACTTTTATTTCTATGAAAATTGCTTTGTTAGTTGAATTTATCTAATTGCAATGTATAATTTGGTAGATTAATACCTAGGTATTTCATGTTATTGTCATTTTAAATGATATTAATCTCTCTTTCTCCCAAGTTTTGGCTAAATAATATACTAAATTGGTGATGACTTTTGTGGATTTATTTAGTATTCTACTACTTTACTGAAGCCACTGATATAATTGATTAATTTTTATTGATTCTTCTAGAGTTTTCTAAGTATAACATTAATAAATAGATATGGTAGTGTTTCCTCCCATAAAATGTTCATTTCTTTCATTTCTTCTCCTTGTTTGATTGCTTTAGTATCTACATATCTATATCTAGTATCTACATATTTAGTATCTACATAGTATCTACAATACTATGTCAAATAATACTAGTGACCGTAAGCACCACTATATCACTTCTTGATAAAAATTTTAGTGTTTCCCCATTATAAATAATATCAATGCATGATTTTATATAAATGTTTTGCAACATGTTAAAAAGAAGTCTTTTTACTCCAAAGTCTTTTGGTGATTTTAACATAGATTTCCTTTATCTATTGAGATATAATTTCATTAATATTATAATTGCTTTCTTATTATGAAACAATTCTTGTATTCCACATATAATTCTAACTTGGCTGCAGTGAATTATTTCTAAATATTGCTATTATCTCTATGCCAGCATTTAACTTAAATGTTTGCATTAATATCCAACAGTTATATTAGTCTATAAATCTCATTATCTGTTTTAACTTTGTTTTAAAATTTGTGATGTTAATTTTAAAGAAAGTGTTTGGGAGACTGCCATCTTTCTAAGTGTGTTATAGAGTTGTTCATTGTTTGTTTGGTAGAATGTATTTGTAAGGCAGGCAACAAGCATTTATAAAATACTAGGCATACAAAAGCCTTAAAGGAGGTCATGTTAATGGGAGACAGAAATAACATAAAAAGAACTAGGTAAATAGAAAATATATGCAAAGATCCTGGCTCTTAGCAGAGTTAGTTAGAGGGTATAGAATGAAGCAAATATTTTTGAACATAGCCAATGTGAGAATTTGTTTTGCCTGATTTGTTACTTGTTACAAAAGTTTTGTTATCCTTTTTCTTTTCCATTTCCATTGGAGAGAGGGAGAGTTAAGAGAGGAGAAAAGGAGAAAAAAACTAGATCTTTGCTAATTAAAAAAAATTATTATCCACCAAAAAATTGAAAGAACATATGGTGAGGTAAACTCTGGGGTGGGGCAGAGAAACAAAAAAAATCAGTGGCAGCTTGCAAAATCAGGAAAAGCCACCAAGAAAGGCAAGAGTTGATCTTTCTTGAAGAAAGCCAAAAAAACTTGGAAGTAGAAACAAAAAAGGAGAGCATACCAGAAATGGGAGACAGAAAAATAGGTAAAAATCCATATGAACTTAGAAATGTTTAGTTTTAAAATTCCTGTAAATGTTTGTGGCTAGCCTAATTTATCTTTTTAAGATTTGGTTTCTTAGATTGTCTATTTCCTGTTTGTAAATATGATTATTTTGTATTTTTATAAATGGTCATAAATAAATTATTTTAGGTTTCAATTTTGTTCAGCATAGTAATTTCTGACAAATTTTTAATTTACTGTCCATTTGTTATGAATTTAGATCTTATTTTACCACTTTTTCCCTCTTTTCCCCAGTATGACAACCTTTTCCCCTCTAGTTCTCTTTTTCATATTATCAAAGTAATATTTAGTTAATTATACCCCCAAACTTTGAGTATCCCCCTAGTAAAAATAAAGTTCTCAAGAGTCCTTTCCTTTTTACCTTTTTATGCATCTCTTGAGTTCTGTGTTTGGGTGTCGAATTTTTTGTTCAGATCCGGTCTTTTCATTAGAAATAGGTGAAATTCACCTATATCATTGAATGACCATCTTCTTCCCTGGAGGATAATGCTCATTCTAGCTGGATAGGTTATTCTTGGCTGTAATCCAAGTTCCTTTGCCCTTCGGAATATCTGGTTCCAGGCCCTTCGATCCTTCAATGTGGAAGCTGACAGATCCTGACAGATTCTAATTATTGATCCTCGGTATTTGAATTGTTTCTTTCTAGCTGCTAGCAGAATCTGTTCCTTGGTGCTATAGTCCTGAAATTTAGCCACGATATTCCTTGGGGTTTTAATTTTGGGGTCTCTTTCAGGAGGTGATCGGTGAATTCTTTCAATGGTGATTTTGCCCTTTGATTCTACAATCTCAGGGCAGTTTTCTTTCAGGATTTCCTGGAAGATAGTGTTTAGATTCTTTTTTTGATCATGGCTTTCAGGAAGTCCAATAATCCTTAGATTGTCTCTCCTAGATCTATTTTCTAAGTCAGTTGTTTTTCCTAGGAGATATTTCATATTTTCTTCTAATTTTTCATTTTTTTGTTTTTGTTTGACTGATTCTTCAAGTCTTAGTGAGTCATTCACTTGCATTTGTTCAATTCTTATTTTTAAAGTGTTGTTTTCTTCAGTTACCTTTTTAAGTTCCTTTTGTAACTGGCCAATTTGTTCACTGCACTCTTTTTCCACTTCACTAATTTTATTTTTTAATAAATTGGTGTCTTTTTCATATCTCTTTTGCAGAGCATCATATCCTTCTTGCAAGATACTGTATCCTTCTTGCACTGATTTCAATTTATTTTCCCATTTATCCTCCAGCTCTCTTTTGAGGTTCTTTATGCAATCTTCCAGAAAGGCCTTTTGAAACGGGGACCAGTGATGGCCGTTGCTGTTTTTTTCTGGATTTTTGTCTAAAGAAACCTCTGTATCTGAGGTCATTTCTTTGCCTTGATAAAAGCTGTCTATGGTGAGAGCTCTTTTGTTTCTTCATCATTTTTTTTTTTTAGACAGAGTGGATATCTCTTTAAGGTAGGGGAAAAAAAAAACCTCGGCTGAAGACGCTTTGCCCTGGGGCACTTTGGCGAGTTGACTTAAGGTGCTGGGCCGGTGGGGGCTAGGACTAAGTCCGAATTACTCCTTAAACAAGGCAAGTCTGCCAGAACACCTGTCCCCAATCAGGGCAGAGTGTCCCGAGTGCCTCAGATAAACTCCAGGTGTTTGGAATTTGGAGTTTGGAGTTTGGAATTTCTTCCATGATGAGCCGAGCTGAGTCCCACCCTCACTTACGGCCTGCACAGTTGTAGTCTATTTATCTCTCTGTCCGAGTCCGACTAACCTGATATGAAGTTATCCAGAGAGCAGTGTCCAAATATTTCTGAGTTCGTTGACTTGAAGATCAGTTCAGAGGCTTATTTTATTGTTGATTTGAGAGAAGATCGGAGGAGAGGCAGAAAGTCACCTTTTCACTCCGCCATCTTGGCTCCGCCCCCCATTTGTTATGAATTTAGGCTTTTCATTTTGTATTTCATTAATTTACTTTTTCTCTCTCATTTATAACTAATTGGCTAATGGTTTATCAATTTTGCTAGTGTTATTATTTAAAAAACAGCTCTTGTTTTCTTTATTAATTTAACTGGTTTTTCCCTATTCTGTTTATTTCACTTTTAATTTTCAAACTCCTCTTTTACCTTATTTTAGAATCATTCATTTATTTGTTTCCTAGATTGTTTAATTGCTTGTTCAACTCATAGTCCACTTTTTATCTCCCTAATTAAATGATAAAAAATTTTCTCTACACTCTGCTTATACTGTATCTCATGCCTTTTTTATTAGCATTTTTCACATAATATTTACTAGTTTTAGGATCTAGTCTTTGACTCAATCATTATTTAGACTGCTAATTTTTGGTCCTCAAACATACATATACATTCTTGTCTAACTTCCTTTTTGTTGTTATTCAATTGCTTCAGTTATATCTGATTCTTTATAACCTCTTTTGGGATTTTCTTGGCAGAGATCCTAAAATGGTTTACCATTTCCTTTTCCAGCTCATTTTACAGATAAGGAAACTGAGGTTAACTGGGTTGAGTGAATTGTTCAA
>JAJPUD010003389.1:194155-251890 GCA_023553655.1 Myrmecobius fasciatus | reverse complement strand
GACCAGCAAGATGATTTCAGAGAGGCCTGGAGAGACTTACATGAACTGATGCTGAGTGAAATGAGCAGAACCAGGAGATCATTATACACGGCAACAACAGTACTATATGACGATCAATTCTGATGGACATGGCTCTCTTCAACAATGAAATGTTTCAAACCACCTCCAATTGTTTACTGAAGAAAGCCATATACACCCAGAGAGAGGGATGTGAAATGTGGACCACAACATAACATTCTCATGCTCCTTGATTGATGTTTGCTTACATTGTGTTTCCTTTATCTGATATGTCGTTTGTGTAGATAAGATTTTTCTTGCACAACAATGATAAGTTTGGAAATATGTATACATATATTCGATTTGCCAATATTTTAACATAATTAACATGTAGTGGATATCCTGCCATCTAGAGGAGGGGTGGGGAGTTGGGGGGAAAAATTTGTAACGGAAAGCTATGTAAGGGTTATTGTTGAAGAATTACCCACACATACGTTATGCAAATAAAATAAAAAAAAAAGAAATGACAAAAGTGCAAATAAAAATGTCAATAAAAATTGTTTTAAAATTAAAAAAAAAGTTGAACTCTGCTTTAGGGCACAGGGAGCACTGTCCCAAGCTTCTTTCATTATGGGCCAGGAATCTGCTCACTGACTTTTTTGTGCCAGGGCCTCTGGGCCTGGCAGCTTGCCCTCTATGCTAGGGTGGCCCAACCCAGTTGTCCTTGTTGTGTCCTAAGGTCCTGAGCTGGTAGCCATTTGGGCTGGAGGCCTCATAGCTGGCCTGCTGTACCACTGGTCTACTGAGGGGTCTTTGGGACTAACCTGTGCTGTGGCCAAGAGCCTCCTACTAGCTTGCCTGGATACTGCCCGTGCTGAGCGCTGTTCCCCTTTTATTCAAAATAGACTAGAAAATTATTTCACTCTATCTCATTGTTGATTCTGTCACTATGGAATTCATTTAGAGGTTTGATATAATAATAATAATATAATATATATAATAATTTTTAAGGGAAACTGGGAAAGAGCTCAGACAACTTCTTGACTTCTCTCCACCATTTTGGCTTCCCCTTAAAAAAGTAATTTTCAAGGGAAGATACCAAAGTTATCTATAATCATATGAAAAGAAATATTCTAAATAATTAATAATTAAATAAATGCAAATTAAACAACTTTGAGGTACCACCTTTTATAGATAAGATTGGCTAAAATTATAGAAAAAGAAAATTATATATATTGGAGGGAAGGGGAGAAGCCCAGTTTTATAAATACACTAATTCATTGTTTGTGGAGCTGTCAACTAGTCCAGTGATTCTGGACAACAAATTAGAATTTTATCCAAAAGTCTATAAAACTGGGCTTCTCATTTGACCAATCAATATCACTACTAGATCTGTACACTGAAGAGATTTTTTTTTAAAAATAAAGGTCTTGGAAAAATGTCTCATATGTACAAAAATATTTATGGCAGCTCTTATTGGAGTAGTAAAGAATTGGAAACTAAGGAGATATAAACTGAGCAAATTATTATATAAAACTATGATGAAATACAAGAAATAATGAAGGATGGTTTCAGAAAAATCTGGGAAAACCTCATGAAATGATGTAAAGTGAAGTGAATGAAACCATGAGAACAATCTATACAGTAACACCAATATTGTAAGAAAAATCAACTTAGAAAGACTTAGTAATTCTATTCAGTACAGTGATTCACCACAGTTCCAAAGGAACTCATGGTATAAAATGAAATTAACTTGGATATAGATGGACTAAGAGTATAGATTAAAGTTTTTTCCCTTTTCTTTCTTTCTTTCTTTTTTTTGAATATTACTAATACAGAAATTTGCTTTATTTGACTATGTTTACATTGGTATCACATTTATTGCCTTCTCAATGGTTGGAGAAGGGTTTGAAAGAGGGAAAGAATGTATAATTCAAAATAAAAGTAAAATTTAGTTGAAAAAAAATAACTTGGAATCTGACCCCTTTTCCCATTACAGAACAGCAAGGAAAGGTTTAGCTCAAACTTTAGTTATTTCCCTTAAACTAATACTATTAAAGATGCAGATAGATATAATTCTATCCTGAAAACTTCTTTCTCTGAGGAGAGCAGAGTGGCCAAACTTTTATTCCAATCTCCTCTATCCCCATTTAGCAGGAATTAACACTTTCCTTGGGAAAGGGTTGGGAGGTGGAGATACTAGAGGTGTCTTATTCTTGCCTACCAATGAACCACATCAAGACAATCACATTACAAATCTTATTTGTGTTTCTTTGATAAAAGAGAGGGTGTGAGTAGGAAAGGGGTTCTTTTTTAAAGGGATGATGATAATATCATAATAATAAATGACAGTAACAAACCTTTTTTATTGTTGTTGTTTTTTCAATTGATTTCACTGAGTTTCAGTCTTCAATACTTTCCTTCTTTCAGGTATTAGAACATAAATTCAAATGTCCAGTGTTCTATTATATTTATATTTCCTATATTTCCAGAGTGACTAAACTTTTTCTCATCATACAATATAGTTCTTTTGATGAAGAAAAAACAATATCTCTATACTGATTAAAAAGTTTTATTTGGAATTCAGGCAAGATTAGAAGGGAAGCAATAAATTGGGAAAATATTTTTACATTCAAAGGTTCTAATAAAGGCCTCATTTCCAAAACATAGAGAAATGACTCAAATTTATAAGAATTCAAGCCATTCTCCAATTGATAAATGGTCAAAGCATGTGAGCAGACAATTTTCAGATGTAGAAATTGAAACTATTTCTAGCCAAATGAAAAGGTGTTCCAAATCACTATTGATCAGAGAAATGCAGATTAAGACAACTCTGAGATACCACTACACACCTGTCAGATTGGTTAAGATGACAGGAAAAGAAAATGATGAATGTTGGAGGAAATGTGGGAAAACTGGGACACTGATACATTGTTGGTAGAATTGTGAATGGATCCAACTATTCTGGAGAGTAATTTGGAACTATACTCAAAGAGTTATTCAACTGTGCATACCCTTTGATCCAACAGTGTTTCTATTGGACTTATATCCCAAAGAGATCTTAAAGGAGGGAAAGGGACCCACATTGCAAAAATGTTTGTGGCAGCCCTTTTTGTAGTGGCAAGAAACTGGAAACTGAGTGGATGTCTATCAATTGGAGAATGGCTAAATAAGTTATGGTATACAAATGTTATGGAATATTATTGTTCTGTAAGAAATGACCCACAGGATGATTTCAGAGAGGCCTGGAGAGACTTACATGAACTGATGCTAAGTGAAAGGAGCAGAACCAGGAGATCATTGTACACGGCAACAAGAAGATTATATGATAATCAATTCTGATGGACATGATTCTCTTCAACAATGAGGTGATTCAAATCAGTTCCTATTGTTCAGCAATGAAGAAAGCCATATACATCCAGAGAAAGGCCAGTGGGAACTGAGTGTGGACCACAACATAGCATTTTAATGCTTTCTGTGAATATTTGCTTGCATTTTGTTTTCCTTCTTAGGTTGTTTTTTTTTTTTTTTCTCTTTCTAGATCCGATTTTTCTTGCGCAGCAAGATAACTGTATAGATATGTATACATATATTAGATTTATCATATATTTTAACATATTTAACATGTATTAGACTATCTGCCATCTAGGGGTTGGAGTGGGGTGAAGGAGAGAAAAAATTTGGAACAAAAAAAAATTTTGCAAAGGTGAGTGTAGAAAAATCACTCATATGTTCTGTAAATAAAAACTTTTAATTAAAAAAAACTCAAAAAGTTTTGTTTGTCTTTTCACATTTCATTTTTCTTCCTGAACTATCAAAGTTTCCAAGAGCTATCCTAGAAGAAATAAGCTATTTGGAACTAGATATCCTGAGGAAGCAACAAGTTTTCCAGTCATGGATCCAGATTTGGAGAAATTTGGGGCAATTAGGGAGCAAGTCAGAAGCTAGTAATTCTGTAGTGTTTCACTGTTCTCCCATAAGAAATTTGAATCCTAAAGGTACTGATTAAGACTAATCATAAAAACATTTACTGAATTTTTAATTGTATGTTTTTCATGTACATAGCACTGTATTATATACTGTAGAAGGGAAAGAGTTATCATAATCATTATTTATATGCCAACCTAAAGTTCGCAAACTACATTGTAAATACTATCTAGTTTTATGTTTATGACAACCCTGGGAATTAGGGATTGTTATCACCACTTCCATTTTACAGGTGAAGAAACTGAGACAGACAGAGGTTAAGTGGCTTGCCCTGAGTCACCTAGCTAGCAAATGTCTAAGGTTGGATTTGAACTCAAATCTTTCCAGCTCCAAGTCCAGCCCTTTATCTGCTAATGTGGATAATAAAGAAATATAAGATATGGTCTCTCCTTTCTGGAATTTATCAGTTATATGGGGAGATGAAGTCTATACATATGAAAAATTATTGTATGATCATGAGGAAGTCATTTAACCCCCTTCCTATAAAATGTGAGTAATAATTCCTGCAATACTCACTTTACAGAATATGATTGAATGAAAATCTACCAAAATTCTCTCTATCCTGGCCCAACTCCCGATGTGGGCTATGGATTAGGTCAGATTTTTCCTAGTAAGTGACAAAGTTGATACTTGAATGGCTTGGAGAGAGGGCAAGGCTTAAGATATGCCTTCCTTGACATAGCTTCCTGATGGCTTCTGGCTATATTGATGTGGTCATGTAAGGGCATAAACAACCCAACTGGATTTGGTGTTCTTATGGCTCATGGATATCTGAAGACTAGATGAGTCATCATATCTAGTTCTGTTTACCAGATATCTTTCCAAGTGGAGTTGGAAAAGAAGTAAACTGAAGATAAATGTCACTTTATCTTTGTTTTATTGCTACATTAAGGCTAATTAATCTTTTGGTGATTGTTCAATGACCTCTCTGCACTTCATTTCATTCCAACATAGAACTAGAACTAATTTATTAGGATGCTGGCACTAGGACACCAATATAACACAAGTATGATAATGTATTCAAAAGGTCAGATCTTAAAGTGTCATATGATGATGATGATGATGATAATTTACATCTTTTTCAATGAAGTTCACATGGAAATGTTCTGGGGGAAAGTAGCTATTCTATTCTTTTATGTTTAATATTCTACTGACTATTGAACAGATAGGTGAAATAATTGCTTTGGTAATTTAGTTAAAGCATTAAGAGATAACTCATCTTCTGTGGGATGAAAGCATCTGCTGAACAATTGTAATAGGAGATAAGACAACAGGGATAATTCTGTTTCCACATGATTTTGATCTCCTCTACTAGATATCTATTTTTAGGAAACTTTTTTTGTTCCCTAGTAAGAGATAATACACATTTTGTATGACAAAATCTGTTAAAGGCATTGTTAAGGACATTTTATGGACCAATGTCATATCAATACAATCATGACTAACAATCTGATTTTGTAGTCATGGTGCTGGTGCAACATATTTCATTAATTTAGTTGTTTAAGATGTTTTGAGGTATATTCTTATAGTATGGGACCTATGCTTGTCAATCCATGAAAGATCTATTATTGTTGCCACAAGGTAATGGGTAAGTATTTGGTAGGCAATTAACTTGCACAATTTCTACCATTTTGTTTTTAAATTTTTTATTTTTATTTGCTGAGGCAATTGGGGTTAAATGACTTGCCCAGGGTCATACAGCTAGGAAGTGTTAAGTGTCTGAGGCCAGATTTGAACTTAAGTGCTCCTGACTTCAGGGCTGGTGGAAATTTTTTATTTTCAATGAAAAAAAAATCTACTTTCTTTTCCTCTTATTTCCTGTCATTGAAAAAAAGAAAAGGAAAACTCTTGTAACAAATATGCATAGTCACGAAAAAAAAATTCCCCGATTGGTCATGTCCAAAAAACATTTAGTTTTCCTCTGATAATTTGATGACTGTAATCAAAATTTATTTTATGTTCATATTCATAGGAAAAGGTATGATACACTGGTCAAGGTATAAATTTAACAGATGATTTTGCCAACCACATAGTTCCTTACAGTTTGAAGAAACACATAGTCCTTGTTTTATATCACTCTGAGTGCCATTCCCTCACTTTGCCAAAGTACCCTCCCACCAAGAACAACTGATTGAACTTTAAGGGTTCAGTATTTGTGTTGTCATTGTCTCTTTTGTTATTCTTCTTATTGTTATCATTTGTGAGACTTTCAATAACTTAGATGTTATCAAAATTGCAAGTCTTAGTTCAAAGTCTTCATAGGATTAACTACGTTTAATACTGTTTGTACTGAAAAATTTCTACTTAAAGAGAAAACTTTTCTAGAAAAAACCTAGCCAGCTATCTTTTATCCATGGGGACCCTTGCCACACATGTGTCCACAAACATTTCTCTCACTGTTCTATAAATGTTAGATCATGGAGTCAGGTTTTAGACATTCATTCTGAAAATAGTTTTCTACCCTATAAAGAATCCAAAGAGCTATAGTGCCACCTTGTGAATGTAAGTTATTTTCCCTAACCATTTCAAAAATAATTTTAAGAATCTCAGTTTTAGAACTTAAAAGAAACTTTTTCTCATTTTAAAGATATGGTATTTTTTTTTACACTTCTTTCAACGGATGGAAAATTCCTGACAAATGAAGCCAATAATGTCATTATTACTGTTATATCAGGACAATTGAAAAAGAACAAATAAATTAAAGGCTATCCTAATTGAAGAAGTACTCTGAATATAGTTCTAAGCCTTTTCTTCAATAATAGTGATAGAAATAGGTTTTTTTTGGTCATTCAATAATTTTAAGTTGATTTCCAACTTTTTGTGACTCCATTTGTGATTTTCTTTGAAAAGGATATTGGAGTGGTTTAAAAGATGTTTTGATGAAATAGACTAACTCTTATCTATGCTACGTTGGGGTTTAGTTCTTTAACATATCCAAATCATTTTAAATTTATCAACACCATTTTTTTTTCCTTTTTGCTTTTTGCTGAGGCAATTGGGGTTAAGTGACTTACCCAGAGTCACACAGCTAGGGAATGTTAAGTGTCTGAGACCGGATTTGAACTCAGGTCCTTCTGACTTCAGGGCTGGTGCTCTATCCACTGCGCCACCTAGCTGCCCCTATCAACACCATTTTGATGTTATGCAGGTTTGGAGCTTCAAATGACTCTATAGTCATGGCCTAATCATTCACATTTTTTACTGAGTTCGGCAATGCTATTTGGCATAAAGATTCCAAATTTATGACATGAGTGAACTGCCATCTATTGAAATGAGTAGGAAGAGTATCCCTCTCCTGAAACAGCAGACACAACCAAATTGGCCCAAATCCCTAAGTGATTATGAGGTTTAACTGATTTAAGAGCGTCTCTAAAGACTACGATAGCACAGGACTAGCCTTGGGCTTATGACAAATTCATAAAACTTTTTACAGAAAGTTTAGGCAATTTGATGTCTTAAAATAGCACTTTGTATTGAGACATGAAGACTGGAATGGAAATCCATTTGTAGAATTTACTAGTTATGCTATTCTGTATAAACTGATTACTTGTATAAACTCAGGTCCTCTGACTTCAGGCCTAATGCTCTATCCACTGCACCACCTAGCTGCCCTCACTCTTGGGTGAGAAAATTCTATCACTGAAGTAAGCATCTCTCTTTTCATCTTAGATAGAAGCCTAGAGGACTGGAATGTTAAATAATCTTCCTGGGATGATATAACCCAGTTAGAAGAGGAACTTGAATCTAGGTCTTCTTGGCTTTGAGTTTGGCTTTCTTATCAAATATTTTCTACTGCCTAAAGAATCAAATATTAGAAAAATCTTAGAGAGAACTATTCAAGGAATTATGGGTCGGTCCAGAGTTGCACAAAAATCCTACAGCAACTCCGAAGTAGACAAGAATGGGGAGGAGGAAGTGGTATGCAGCTCCAGGCTCCAAATGAAGCTGTACTTAAAAGAAAGGTTCTAGACAGAACCCAATATAATGGTATTTTGGGACACTCGAAACCAGAATACAGTGCAGGGACTGCCCAAGAGTTCCGCAGGAAAGAAAGCCTCTAAGCAAATCCCAAATTAAGGGGCAAGATTCTTCTGTGTGCCAGGAATTGTAAAAGGTGCTGGGAAGAGGCTTTGCTCTCAAGGAGTTAACAATCTTATAGGGTAAGATAACATTTTTTAAAAATCACCAATTTTCCAATTGGTCTTCTTACCACAAGCATCTCCATCCTATCAAAATGTTCTCAATAATATCTAGTGACTATTACCTCCAAGCTCAAATCTCACCTTCTGCAAGACACCTCTCTAATCCCCAGCTCCTAAGACTGTTCATTTCTTGTTCCTTCCCTTTTATTTATTCTAGATGTATCTACTATGCATTGTGAAAAGATAAAAATCAATATGACCCTGGATTTCTGTAATATTGATTTTATAATGTAATTGATTTCTGTAATGTTGATTTTACAATGTAATTGATTTCTGTGATGTATTTAGTCTTATAATTAAATTAGTATCTGCCTGAACTCAATTTGCTCAAAAATGCAGTCTTCCCTTCAAGTTACTTTAAGGATATGTATGAAAGGAAATGTTATCATTCATGCAATTAACCCCTGGAACATCTTCTTGTCTGTAAATGCCAAACAGCTTATCCTGGTGCCATCCTCCCAAAAGACAAGTCATCTCTCCTTGACTGTCCTTGTGCAATTAGGGGAAGCCAAATCTCTCCCTATGGGACAACAAAGCTGATAGTACATGAGGTAGATGAGTCCTATAAAACAATTAACATTCTTTAATTATCAGGGAAGAGCATAATTAGCCACTCCACTTTTCCTAATACAGCCAATTATCATTTCAAAATTACCCAGATCCCTCCCCATTACTACATGTCAATAAAGAGGGTTTATTTTTTGTGGTCATTGGCCTTACTTTTATTTCATTTACTCAGTTTATTATTGTTTGAGCATTGTTTTTCCATTTAGAATGAGTTCCTTAAGTTCAGGGATTATGTTTTTGCCCTTATGTGCTCAGAACACAACAAAATGTGTGACTCATAATAAGTACTCAATAAATGTTTATTGATTGACAATCATTTCATGTTTTAATTTCCTAATCTATAAAATAGAGGTTCTTTTCTAACTCTTAATGCATGATACTATATATATGTATTTATATATATATCATGTATATATATATATGTATTTATGTATACAATTATATAAACATAGCCATATAAATATAGATACATAGACAAAAAGCTATAAAGATGAATGTATCTATATAAATATGTATATGAGGATGTACATATATAACTGCAACTAAAGTCCTACTCTAACACCTCATTTTAATGTAGAGATAACCTTAGGTTTTTGAGATGAATAAGTCTTAGCAGGTGCTACAAAACTGGAAATTTTGAGTACGGATCTGGTGATTGAACATGTGTCTTTTATTCATGGATTAATTTTGGTAATTTATGAGAGGCTCATCACCATGTTGGTTCCAGAAACTATAAAAGAAAATCTAACAAATTACAGTTTGACTTGTGATTTGCATTGGTAGAAGCCCCCACATTGATTTAATTACAAGTATTGATGTATATACGTATAGATATATGTAAATGTGAATGTAAATGTAAATGTGAAGCAGTAAAATAAAACAAAGTCAAATTTGCATTTCATTTTGCACTTATATTTCCCTGTAGTTTCTATATTACTACAAACAGCATAAGAACAATAACAAAACAAAAGAAAATGGAAAATAATTCTCAAAACAACAGTTCTCACATTTTTTCCCCAGTGGTATTAAGAGCTTTAGATACTGCTAAAATACAAACTAACTGGTTTTTAGTGTTCCTGTATTGTTTGTTAGCTTAAAAAGTGTATCCATTCCAAATTTCTTCTTTTGTAATCAATGTATCATTTGGAGTTATTTTTCATATGGCTGCAGGAATTTCCTTTTCTCTAGTGTCTACTTCAGAATACAAATACAAAGAATGATAGGAATTTGCTTGCGTAAGTAGCTGCAATGAATTTTCATGGTTTAGTTTTTCTGGAGGCTCTGGTGAAATTTCTCTCCATCTTGAACTTGAGTGCTGTTGAGATACTTTCCATATTCTGGGGCAAGGGGATGTAAAGCCTAGAGTAGATCTTGAAATCTGTTTCTCTTGAAAACCTTCTTCCTTGATATATTGGTTGGAAAGTACTTCTTTTTCTTTGCAGTTTCGCCATTTCATTCTTCTATTTTGAAACCAAATTTTCACCTATTTGTAAAAATAATTGAACAAGTAAATGGTTTTACATTTCAATTAATTATTTTATTTCCTCTACCTGTGCCAAAGATTTGATTTGATTTCAAATTATTTGAAAAGAACAGATAAACCTGATGTGTTTTACTAAACTTTGTGACTTTTTACACATACTTTTCATAAAATGTTAGACAGTATTGTATATAATCAGTACCTAACAAAGATCTGGAAAACCTGTACATAGCACATATCCCTGAAGCTAGATAGATAGGTAAATAAATAGATGGTAGATAGAAATGCAGATATAGATAGCTTAAAAGAAAGTTAGACACATGTATAGAATATATTATTTTAGAGTATAAAGAGCTATACTAATCCAATTGAGGCTAATTCCCACTACCCAAGTCTCTAATATTATAAATTATAGATATGTTGATGCAGAAGTACTAGACTTGACATCAGAAGATCTGTGTTCAAACTCCATCTATGTCATTTACTATCATGTAATCTTGGGCAAATGATTTAATCTATTTGTGGCAGCTAGTAACTCGATGCACAAAGGACAAGCCCTGGAGCCAGGATGACACAAGTCTAAATTCAGCTTCTGACACTTACAAGTTGTGTGATTTTGGAAAAATCACTTAACCCTGTTTGTTTTAGTTCCTCTTATGTAAAATGAGCTGGAGAAAGAAATGGCAAACCACTCCAGTAACTTTGCCAAGAAAACCCCAAATGGAATCACAGATAGTTGAAAATGACTGAAATGACTTAATAATAACATCTGTGCCTTAAGTTTCTTCATCTGTAAAATTAGGATCTTGGAGTAATAGACCTCTATATGTAAACCCTTTCATTCTATACTTGTAACTGTGCGACTCAAAATTTTTGCATTGATGGAGGGAGTTTTTTTTTTTTTTCTGGGAGTTCCTTATATTAATAAAATAAGGGACTCCATAGGCCAATGAGTCCAAGCCTCTCATTTTACAGATGAAGAAGGCTAAGTGAATTATTCAAGACAAGAAGCAAGTGTCAAAAGCAGGATTTGAACCCACTTTCTCTAACTCCAGAACCAGTGACTTCTCTTCACACGCATGTCCACCAACATGGTTCAGACCCTTATTACTTCTTTTTTGTTCTACTGTAGTAGTTTTTTAAGGGTTTTGTCTCCAGCCTCTCCATCTTTCAAATAGTTTCAAAAACCTTCCTAATATCTAGATATAACTATGCTATTCCTTTACTCAAAACATTTAAGGGTGCTTTATTCCCTAAAAAAATAAAAGAAAAATGGCTTAAACTTGCAATTAATGGACTTCATTGACTTGAAAGTCAAATTAGATCTACCTTTACAGTCTTCACCATGTTCTAGGCAAACTGGAGTACTAGCTATTTCCCACTCTCTTACTCTCCTTTCCAGCTTCCATTGAGACCAGCATTCTACATCTAGAAGCCACTTCCTCAACAATGGGATCTTTTCTTACTTTATTATTGTAATGGAATGCTACTGTGCTTTTTTAAGTAATGATGCATAGGATGATTTCAGAAAAACATGGAAAGATTTGCATGAACTGATGCAAAGTGAAATGAGCAGAACCAAGAAAACATTGTACACAGTAACAGCAATATTGTATGATGATCTCCTATGAATAACAGCTATTCTCAACAATACAATGATCCAAGACAATTCAGTAGGACTTATAATGAAAGGTGTTTCCCATCTCCAGGAAAAAAAAAAAAAAAAAACAAACAAAAACAACTGGTAGGGCCTGAAAGCAAATAAAAGACACTTTTTCTGTATTTTTCTTAGATTTTCTTGCCTGTGTTTTTTTTTTCACAGAATGACTTATATGGAAATTTGTTTTCCATGAGAGTACAAGTATAACTTATGTCAGATTTCTTGCCTTTTCAGTGGAGGGAAGAAAAAGGAGGGAGAAAATTTGGAAGTCAAAATTTGGGGAAAAGGTTAACATTGTTTTTACATGTAATTGGAAAAAGCAAAATATTAAATAAGATTAAGAGTATGACCATCTCTGTGTATAGTTAAGGGTAGAGGTGTTATGAGTCACAGGAAATGAAAGTTGAGTAATTGGGAGGTGAAGATGTTTGAGGGAGTATCAATATGTATGTTGAAATCCCTTGTAGAAGGGAAATAGTTGAGGAAGAGAGAAAAACTGAACTAGACAATGAACTCTTTGAGGAAAGTTGGGAAATGTACCAGAGGTTAATAAACAACAGCTAATAGAATTTTGATTATTAATAGTAGATTTGATTAAGTGGCAGGCTATTGGGTAATAATAAATGAGGCAGAATCTATGGTAGTATTGGGTAATGTATAGCAAGAATTATTCCAACATTCCCATGATAACCTGTGAATTAGCAGGGAAAATAGAAAAAGAAGGGAAAAAGGAAGATATGAATTTTTAAAAAATCAACTTATGCTAGGAAGGATGGTCAGGGAAATTATGTGATCAAAGAGGAGCTAGGCCTCAGTGAGAGTGAGAAAATGAAAGGAGTGGGAAACGAAAAGATATAAGATAAAAACAACCTGCAGAACATGTATTCCATAAAGCATAATGAAAGAGCAATCCTCTCAAAAGTAAAAGTAAAACTACATATACACATACAGACCCATAATTAGGCTTTCAGATCTTGAAAAAGGAAGAAAGACAGCAAAAACTAAAATCTACTTGAATTGGGTTTTATCTAAAGACAGAGACAAAGAAGCTCTATACTCTTCTATAATCTGAAGTTTTTCATTATTTATTAGGGTAGAACCAATAAGCTCATTATCAAAAGGTGGTCATATCTGCAAATAGACTAGTTTTCATATATGAATTACAATACATAACATAATGCAAATATTTTTATATCTCAGTGTTTAGCATAATGTCAGGCACACAGTAAATGCTTAGTAAGTATTTTTGATTGACAATTGACTGAGCTAAAATTAATAGAGTTTCAGATGTGTTCATCATTTGACAAGCATTTATTAAATATCTATAGCTAGATGCTAGGCAAACAAAGATAAAACATGAATCCAAGATAAAAGTCCATGGACACGTTTTATCCATTAGTACCTGTGACTCCTTTAGTCCCAGATTGATGGAGAGTTTCTTTCTGTCTGTTTTGTTGATATACTTTTGTTTCTGAAACATTTTCTCCAGAGATTTTCTCTGGTCGTCAGAAAACACAGCTCTTCTTAAAATTCCTCTTTGTGCTTTGGAATTAGAGTCCTGTGTCAGTAAAGGCAACATGGTATCCTCTCCTAGGGGAAACATGAAGTACAAGCTGAATTTAACATAATCTAGAATAAGTATTTAATTCATTTCAAGCATTATATGAGAATTGTGGAAGATGAGTACAAGACCAATAATATGAAATTTGGGATTCACTTTTAGTTAGAGTTTAGAAGAAAATAAAGAAAAAACACAACATTGTGGAAATACAGGAAAAAAAGAATTTTAAGATATCAACAATGTCAAATGTTGATTCATGTAGACTAAAAACATCAATAAATTTGGCGAACAAAAAGTCAATAAGAAAACAGCTTTTGTAGGGCAGTGATAAAAGAAAACTGAGTATCCATAAATGTAGAGGTGAAAAGGGCATGAAAGAAAAAGGGCCTAAAACCAGTTTGACTTGGAGTAAATGAGTTAAATTCCAAGGCTTTGGTTTCCTGACTGTAAAATGAGAGGACTAGACTAGAAGATTTCTAATTTAGCTTCCTGCTTTAAATCTGTGACCTTCCATCCTCTATCCTTTTATCTAGTCTCAGAGGAAAATTATTCTGTCCTCTAACATCTTTCTAGTAATAGTCTCACCTATACAATCCATGATTAAGGATACTCAAGGAAATTCTTTCGATAAAGCAGGTTGTGAGGGGTCATCTGCTGAAAATACTGAGGAGTAGAAGTAAAAAAGGAAAAAAATTACATTTTTAAAAGGAGAAGATAAAAGAACCTGGAAAAAATCGTGGAGTAAAATGAAGCAGTATAGCTCAAACCTCTCTTTCACAACTACTCCAACATAATAATGATAGTAATCATGTAACATTTAACATAACATTTATATAGTGCTTACTGTGTGTCAGACTTGGTGCTAAGTAATTTACAATTATTATCTCATTTGATCCTCACAGCAACTGTGAAAAGGAAGTGTTCTGATTACCCTTTTCAAGGGAAAACTAAAAAGAATATAGAAATTTAGTGGCTTGCTTTACACCACAAAGCTAGTAAGTATTTGAGGCTGGATTTGAACTCAGGCCTTTCTGACTCCAGAACCAAGTCTATATTCACTACACAAACAAATAGAGAAGAACAGCAACAGACTGAGTAATGAAAATCCAAAATTCAAATCCAGAGTCATTTTTTCAGCCTAGTCAACATAGGGAGAGAACTAGAGGCCAGGGACACTGGAAAAAGGATCCAACCAGACGGCCTACATTGAGCTTTGTAGCCCTGAGACTAAACTGGGGTCTATAGCTGTGAACCTAACATGGAATATGGATTAGTCTGAGGTTATACATCAAGGAGAGAATAGGAACAAAAATGAACCTATGGAGTGTATCATTCTGATCTGAGAGTTGGGTAACAATGCCAGTATAGACTGAGTCTGGGCCTCGACCTGTGTAGCAGGGTAAATATAAACAGTCAAAGAACTAAAGAAGTAGTCAGAACCTGAAACTCTATAGGTCTGGGGGAACAGAGTCAGGAGAAAATCCTTCCAGCGAGCTGACTGTGGCCAGTAGCTTTAACAAGGGCAATCCTACAGTTGTATTGGTCAGATCCAAACTAATTGGATGTTTGCAAAACTCAGGCCAGAAGGGAAGTGGTCAGATTTCACCCAAGATCAGAATGAAAATATGCTTTATAAGGGAAATGAGAAAACTGGGTCAAAACTAGAAAAGAGATGAGATGAATAGAAGAAAAAAATAGGAAAAATAATGAGAAGAGAGATAAAACATTGCTGAATCAATCAATTCCACAAAAATTAGAATGTGTCGATTAGAATCCGGTGATTCCATGGCAAAAGAAATATTAAAAAACAAATTCAATGGAAGAGATAATTTAAGAACTGGTAGAAAGCTATGAAAGTCCTAGCCAAAAAAAAAAAAAAAAAGAAAGAATCTGGACACATTATATTTCAAGAAATCTTAAGGGGATACTACCCAAATTCCTTAGAACCAAAAACAAAGTAGAAAGAGGGAAAATTAGAATGATGGTTGGCTGTTGTCTTATTCTTGAAGAGAACTCAAATGGCATCACTTTGTTGGGGTCAATAGTGTATCTGACTGTGGCTTATCAGACCTACATGATCTTGGAAGGTTTTCCCACATGTCAAGCTCAAACAGTCCATATGAATATTTGTAGTAATTATATCTCTAAATTTGCACATCTGACATTTCTTTTGATTTGTGGCAATTCTATTTTGTTCCTGAGAGTATAACCTTTGATGTGGGTGTGCTATGCTGGGCAGTCCTGTGCTAATGTCTCCCATGCAATCAATTCCAAAGTTCTTCAGAGGGTCCTTAAGAGTGTCCTTGTATCACTTCTTCTGACCTTCTTGTGAGTGCTTGCCTTATGCAAGTTCTCTAAAATATCTTTTAGGCAAATGTACATTTGAACAAATATTTGAACAATAAACAAACTGAATAAATGTAATTGAAACAATGTGACCAGTCCATCACAGTTGTACTCTCTAAAGTATTGAATGCTTAGCAATTCAGTTCAAGAAAGGACCTCAGTATTTTTTAACTTATCTTACTAGGTAATCTTCAGAATCTTCCTAAAATAATTCAAATGGAAGGAATTCAGTTTCCTGGCATGACATTGGTAGACTGTTCAAGTATTACAAGCATTAATCAATGAGATCAGCATGACTCCATAGACATTCGATTTGGTAGGCAGTCCAATGTATGTATCTTTTATCTTTCTTTCAGAACCTCCAAGCCCTGAGCTAGTTCTTGCAAAGTGTGCATCAACCTCATCATCATCTACGAGAACATCTCTGGAAAGTATAGTGCCATAGTAAATGAACTATCCACAGCATTCAAAATTTCTCCATTTGCTATAACTGATGATTCTATGTATGAACGGTATGGTACTGGCTGGAGGAGAACCTGTTTCCATGTAGCTATTTAGATATATAAAATTTCCCCTAAGAACTGCTTTGGCTGCATACCATAGGTTTTGGTATGTTGTCTCATTATCATTATTCTCTTTGATGAAATTGTGGATTGTTTCTGTGATTTGTTATTTGACCCACTCACTTTTTAGAATTGATTTCCAATTAGTTTTTTATTTATCTTTCCCTGACCCTTTATTGAATATAATTTTTATTGCATCATGGTCTGAAAAGGAAGCATTTACTATTTCTGCCTTTATGCATTTGATTCTGAAATTTTTATGTCCTAATACATGATCAGTTTTTGCATAGGTACCATGTACAACTAAGAAAAAGGTGTATTCCTTTCTGTTCCCTATTCGATTTCTCCAGAGGTCAGAGAACCTGTTTTCTTTATGTTAACTCTTAGACTAAAATTAACACAAGTGGCAGAGAATTGATCCATTCTTTGTGCCATCTCAGCCTAGAGGTTGCATTGAGTACCAGCAAAAGTTGCATATCTGTTCTTACTCCATCTTGGTCTTGGTTTGTAGCCTTTTCAAGTTAAATAATTTACCAACAGTATGGTAACCTGATCTGAGGCCATTTTGGTCCTCATCAAAGGTATCTAAAAACATCATGCTAAAAATTACAGGAGCAAGCACATAGTCTGACTTCACTTAATTGGTGAATGAGAAAGCACAAAAGCATCGCCCATTATCCAGAACCTGTGTAAGCAGGCCAATACAAAACTGATGTATAATACTGATGAACTTCTCCAGGAAATCAAATTTTGTCATAATTTTGCATAAGCCCTCACAATGGACAATTTCAAAGATCTTGATTAGATGAATAAACATTGTGTGCAGACCTCTGTTCTGCTACTGGCATTTCTTTTCTGGAGTTGTCAAACAGCAGATATACGGACTGTTCCTTGGCCTTTTCTGAAGCCACACTGGCTCTCAGGTAGAAATGATCTACAAGGTGAAGAATCCGCCTATTAAAGAGGACTCAGACAAGAATTTTGCTGGCAATGACTAAGAGAGAGAGAGAGAGAACCTCCTCTCGTTTCCACAAAACAACCTATTTCCCTTTCCAATGGACAATGGAGGCATTCTTGAACACCATTCTCTTTTTTTTTTCTTTTTGCCAACAATCAGGATTAGGTGACTTGTCCAAGGTCACACAGCCATAAACTATCCACTGCTGCCTTCTGACTCATTTGGGTGACTCAAATGGTTGACTCATGTGGAATTCTAGTTTTTCATTTAGCAACTTAAGTTCCCTATCATTTTCATCAAACTAATTTTGATGTTTGTCAGTGTTCTGGCCTGGCTTTCCTGCCAAATTAGCAATGAACTGTTCATGCTCAAAGAAGCACTCTAATTTGTTGACATTAAGTTTTCTGGCAGTGGTCTTGCATTGGGACTACTTTTGCTAAATGTGAATGTTTACCTTAAAGAGAATAAGTCCAGTACTCCATGACACACATCATTTTTATAACTCTCACATTCTATCTGTCTCTTTTCCTTATAATGGCATAATCTATTAAAAGCCAATGTTAGCTGCAAGGGTCCATCTACAAACAGAAGACAGTGTTGATAATGAGGTCATAACACATACAAGTCTTCAGTTGTAAGTGACTGTTATCATTGCTTTTTTTGATTCCATTCCTTCCAAGGGCTCCTTGCTGTGTCTAATTGCCTGCTTTTGCATTTGAAAGAAAATTATGATTTTCATAATCACTGATATATGTGTAATAAATATATTAATAATTTGGATATCTCAGAGCTGCTTTTTCTGTCTTGGGAATCAGAAATGCAGAATTGGAAATTCAGAATGTAGCTTAAAATTATCAATCATTCTGATAATGGCCATATTCTTGTGCTGTAGCATACCTGTATATAAGTGAAACAAATTGAAAATGACAGAAAACTGATGTTTGGACTCTGGTTCTATGGCCTGGGGAGGGGGTGATCATGACTCACAAAATTTGAAATAATTCAAGAATTATAGTATTGTCTTCAGTTCATGGGCTTGTCATGAAAAACTGGAATGACTGTATTGTAATTCACATTTCCCTTTCCTTCCCACTTAGGATTTATATATAAAACTTCCACCTTTCCTGCAACAAAGGAAGATCTCTTCATAGAAGACCTTCCATTTTGCAAACTGTATTCCTCACTTTGAAAGAGATTAATTAAACTGCTACTTAATTTCTAAAACCTGCCTCTAGCTATTCACTTTAGAGACCAATACAGCAAAAATTCTGATAACAGACATTAAAGTCACCCAGAATTATAAGCATGTCCTTTTTTGGCACATTGGTAATGAGAGTCTCCAGGTCTTCTGGGTTAGTCATGGTGGAAAATGTGCATTGATGATGGTGGTGTAATGACCATCAAGTAACCATAGAATTGTCATGAGAATGTCATTCACTCTTTTTGGAAGGCATACAAGCTTATTGACTAGGATAGTTTTGATTTTAAAACCCATGCCAACTTCACAGCACTTCCTAACACCATGGTCACTTCAGAAAAACATGCATACAAAAGACTTCAGTAAACTGATCTTCATTTTCCATCCTTGTTTCACTTAGGGCTGCTATTGGAATATGATAACTTGCTTAGTATTCTCACAACAAGAAATATTCATTTTTCAGCTCTACTGGATTTCATGTTGTTCATAAGTACATGCACATTTCATGTACTGATGATGAATAAAATTATCTTTGTGAAAGTTTTTGTACATTTTTTGGTGTTTCAACCAAAGGGTGGGATCCTCCCCTGCCATAGTAAGCAGGTTTGGGATGGATGAAGCAGAAAGTGTTTAAGGCACTTTTTAAAGCTCCTTTTTCATACCAGGGATGATCAGTGTGGTGGTTCAAAAAGGCTTCTCAAGTCTTAGCTTGGCCAGGGCCTGTTCCTTTTAAAAACTGCTCCAGGGTGACTGTTTCCATGTAAGTTTTTTTGTTTGTTTGTTTTTGATGATAGATGATTTCTTGAATCAATATGCTCTGAGTTAAGTTCTCCAACGGCCCAGATTTTTGCAATTTTGTTATCTGAACTACATTCATTTTGTTCCCTTAATAAAAGGATCTGAGGGAACTATTAAAAAACAAACAAATAAATAAATGAAAATATTGCTCAAACACCCAATGGGCTGCTGAATCTCACTGCTACTTCAGATCAGTGAGAGGCAATCCTGTGGCTTGGGCAGCCTGTGTATAGGATTGTGACTACAGCTTCCAGTATATTTGCACCTGATGTTTTTTTCACTTGCCTGTTACAGTAGGACATTGAGGTAGGTAAAAATGGTAAAAAAAAAAAAAAAATGATGTCTTCTGACTGGCACATAAATTGGTTGAGGCAAATGAGGCAGATTTGCATGAATTCATCCTCAATCTCTCTTCCAGAGTCATTGAAGTCCAATGGCAAGACAAAATCAAGATAACTTGATTACTAGAGGTGTAGTGTATAACTCTGGCATCTTCAGTGTCTAACCAAGCTCTACATTACCTGCTTCAGCCACCTTCATAGCCATCGGTACAAATTGTTTTCATTTGACTGTACCACTAGGGCAAGTCTTTATATGCTTTGGATAGATACCTCTCTAATTCACCAACAGATTTAAAACCTGTTATCTTTAAATTGATTTTTAGCCTGTCTGCCAAAACTCTTTACCACAGTGTGGGTCACTGCTCATGCTGTAACTTCTTAGAGCCAGAGGTAAGATTTGGGTGAATTAGGTGGATACTAGGAGTAGAAAGCAGCACTTAAAATGGCTCAGAATCCTTAAACCAGAATTTCCTCTGAATACCACCTTACACCCCTAGGAGAATCCTCCAGTCACCTCTTAATCCCACAATGAAAACTCCCAGGAACAAAATACAGAGTTTCCAGGCCAAAGAAGAAAAACTTGGAGAAACAAGAAAGAATTCAAGTGCTGAGGAGTAGCAGTTAGAATCATACATGACTTAGCAGCTGTCACTATGAAGGAGAAGAGAGCGTGGATATTCCATAAGACAAAATAAATAGGCTTACAACTTACCCAGAGAAACTATTCCATATTACTACAGCATATAATATATGTGTATATACTAATATATGTGTGTGTGAGTGTGTGTGTGTGTGTGTAATACTACAGAAGGAAAAATGGATCTTTAATAAAATAAAAGAAAAAATGGATCTTTAATAAAATAGAGGACTTCTAAGCTTTCCCAATGAAAAACCAAAGTTGTGTAGAAACTTTGAAGTTCAAATGGAGGAGTTAAGAAAAACACAAACAATTATAAAAAACTAAAGAAGTTTAAAGTACTTAGATTCTAATGAGATGATACATATGTCCCCTCTGAACACTATCATTATCAGGAGCAATAGAGGGAGTCTAATTAATCAGAAAACCCGGGCATAAGTTTGTTATTTCTACCATTTAGGTTTGAGTTTAAGTGACTAGGCCCAGACTTATTATATCCCAAGATATTTAAAAAAAAAAAAAAAGAAAAAACCCACAACTCATCTATGTAATTGATAAGTGATTTTTAGTGGAGAATAGGAGAGGTGCTACAAAACTAGAGTAGAGGAAATGTCTTATTATTTTAAAAAGAGAAGAGACTGGTAGAATCTGGGTAGTGAGCTTGATTTCAATTTCTGGTAAAATTCTAGGTGGTATTATTGAAGGGATGGTTAATTTAATAAAAGGAAGTTTTGTTTATAAGAGCTATCTTGGCTTTACCAAAAACAGATTATATCAGATGATATCTCATCTCCCTTTCTGATGAATTTACTAGACTAATAGATAAGTAGAATGCTTTATAGTTTGTATAAACTTGTATCTTATCTAAAGTACCTCAATAGCTTGAAAAAGATTTGAGGATCTTAGTGGACTTCAAGTTCAATATGATTTAACAGAGCAATGTGGCAATCAAAAAAGCCAAGGAGAAACATAGCATTCAGAAAGAGGGAGATGGTAATCGCACTATAATCTGCCCTCTTCAGACCATACATGGAAGCATTATGTTCACTTCTGGTATCACATGTTTTTAAGAAGGAAAAACTAGCTCAAAAATAGCTAGAAGAAAGCAAGCAGGATAATGAAACAATGCTTCATTAATGTTATTCCAGGAATTGGTTGAAGAAAGGGGTGTTTATATTTTCAGAAAGAAAACATGGGGAGAATATAATGGCCATTTTAAAGTATTTAAAAGAATAGATATTACATTTGTTCTGTTTTTGTAAAAAAGCAGATCAAATCTTTAAACAGATAAAACAAACAAACAAGCAAGCAAACAACTTTGGCTATCTCAGAAGATGAAGGACTTCCCTTTAGTGGATGTCTAAACAAGGGAAAATGATTTTTAATTAGGTAATAATAAATAAACAAGCATTTATTAAGCATCCACTATGTGCCAGATACTGGCGTAAGTACTATTTAAGTAAATTATAGAAGATATTTTCTTAGATGGCTCTGAAGTACTTTTCACTCTAAGATTCTATGAAAGATAAGGAGGTATCACTAAGAACAAGTAATGACACACCAATTTCATTTTTTTAGAACTGTTATTAAATTTATTGAGAATGCCATACAGAATATTATCCAGATTTTTAGCAAAGCATTTCAGCATTTATTTTATAATGTGGTTGTGAAGAAGATAAAGGAACATGAGCTAAATGACAGTAAGGTCAAATATCAAAATATAAGAGAGCTAATTAGTGACTGGAAAGTCAAAAGATTGAGAGACCCGTTTCTGTCAGTATTGTTTAATTTGTTAATAGAGAACAGTAACTAGCAATTTTGGTAACCTAGGTCAAGCAATATAAAATAGAGTATATAGAAAGCATCATTAAATATGGCCTCAAATTAACTATTGGTAGAGAGACACCTGATAACAGTACTGTAGGAGGATAAGAAATACTGATCCCTGCTAAACTATTACTGGGGAAATTGCTGACCTAGCATATATAGCTACAGATGAAGTTTAAGAGGGAGAGAAGTACGAGATCTAATTCTTAGTCTTCCTAGTTTATCCAATTATTCTTATTCACTAGGTTCTCTATTTCCAAAGAATAAAAGAGCTATGAATATGTACATGTAAAATGCACAAAAGTGGATGTGTGAAGTCATCAATTTGGGTACTCTCTCTAACAACAGATTAAAATACATCCATGTCTGCCTCCTTATCTTCTGCAATATAGTTTTTATATACTCTCATAAAAACACCAACTAATAGGAGTGCTTCCTTGCTTTCTCTTGACAGCATGAAGATATTATTTGGCTCTCAGATTATATATCTGTCATTCCTCATCCTTAACACATAACAAACCCATATTTTCTTCCAAGAATTTCTCCAGTGAAATTATAAACAAGCCTTTAAAATCATTATATTAAATTTTACTTTCTTGGGAATCGTCTCGTTATTTCTCTGTATTTATGAATAATTTGGAAGAAAAGCATTTAGTATTTGTATAGCATCCACTCTTGGTTACTTTCCCAACTTGAACTTGCACTTGTGAGCAACAGTGGGTCCCCAAAAGATGTTAACTACTTCCACATTACAGGGTATAACTTCTACAGCAGTAATCCTAAAATTATAGTTCAAGATCTTATAGATATACTTCCTTTCAATAACCAGCCAATGACCACAATTAGTTCTTAACAAAGTCATTTACTAATATGAAATAGTAAGGACAGCAAATAAAAGCATTCCCCTGCACACTAGAAACCTGAAGTATACTCTTTCACAAATTCATGGGGAGGTTATGTATAGAGTAAGAGTACAATGATAGTAAGGAGCACATGTGGCCAAAGAAATTTATGATTCCGGTATGAGGAAGGATGAAAAAGAGAAGAGCTACCGTGAAGAACAGAAAAGTGAGTTGGTAAGAGAAGTATAGTAGGATTACCTAGCACCAGTTAAGACCCAGTTGAGGTTGTATAGGATAAGTTTTAGTGGACCCAATCAGAATACATTGCTCAATTTTATTTTCATTCAGCAGTATGTGTATAGGAACAAAGGCTGTAGATTGTGGGAGTTTTCTAAGGTTGAGGCTTAACAGGGTAGAAATGATGATATGATAAGTGAGTTAGGGATTCAAAAGGACAATGTAAAACTGAATTCGTTCACCAACAGGTCAAGAATAACTGAACTCATTCAGAAAAATTATAATATTGCTTTTAAGAAGCATAAAACCTGAGAAATTGTCCAAAAATTCAGGAAAATATCCACAGTACACTATGATATGGTTGTATCCAATGACACTAGACTAATAATTTCTCTTGATCATTTCCTAATGTACTTAAAAAAAAGAAAAAAAAATCTTTAGTGTACTTCTCCTGCTGGAAAACTTCTTTCCACTCTGTTTCAAAACTACATATAGATGTATGAATATATATACATACATTATATATAAACATAAGTGTGTTGTATTATGTTTCCTTTAAATGTTTTAGTTAACCAAATATCATTTGGGGAACATTATCTATTCCTGGGAGGTCAATGACTATTTAATACATTTCTGGTATTATTCTCCTTTGTCATACTAATAAACCTTATAATTATATAATGAAGTTCTAGAAATTTTTTGCTATAAAAATCAAATCTTTACTTTAATAATATGTTCTTTTGTAGTGTAATTCCACTTCCAGAAGCCCAGATATTTCTCTGCTAAGAGCTCTAAAACAGAATGCCACCTGACCATTTGTCAAGGAGATGATAGTAAACACATATAGTAACTATGTTATTAGAATCCATAGTCAATGAACAAAAGTTATGAAGCATTTACAATGAGCCAGACAATGGTCTAGGAACAATGCATACAATGTATAAAAAATAATAATAATAATAACAAATGTCCTTACTTTGTCACCTCCAAAGCAATCTCAAATAAATAATTAACTTTCATATGTTAAAAGTATCAAAGCATTTTAAGAGATGGAGCTTAAGGGAAGAGAAAAAGAGAGAAAACATAAATCATAACAATAAAAAAGGTTCCTCTCCTAAGCAAGAGGCAGTTTTAATTCAGAAGGAGGATTTCCTTGTTCTGATCAACAAGCAGCTTTATCTATAAAGTTTCTAATTTCTTCAACAAACATCAGATATAGATTATGAATTCAAAGGCAGAATGAAACTCTTGTTTCCAGGTTTCGGGTTTCAAAAATTTCTTTTAGGTTTATTTTATTTACATAGTCTATCAATTTTCCATTTCATTATACCAATGTAGATACACGTGTAATTTGTTCTGAGAGGAAGTAGTCTCATAGATAAAGTATAAAAAGTTTTCTGTAGAAAAAACCTTTACCACTGCCTTTAAATTTTTTACCTCATTCTACAATCCATTCTAAAATAAACTTGTAAAGATACTACAATGAGAAGAGTAAGTTAGAAATATTTTTCTATCTTCTTAAAAATATGGATTAAATTAATTTTAGAAATTTAACAAATAAAATTTATTAGTGTTTTTTAAAAAATGAGTCATGATAAAGGAAATAAATTAGTATTTCCTTGATTACTTAAAAGAAGTGCTAATCTAACCTATCCTCATTGCAAATACTGGTGAAAGGATAAAATGAGGACTGTGAAGTGATAAGTGGGCATCTGAAGCTTAATATTTCAGTTTCCTCCTTTTTTATTATGGAGGGATTTGTAAATTATATACATCATTATTGGTCCTTTATCTACAAGAGTCAGCTAGACTAGGAAATATATGGGGAATAAAAACTGATTTCTAGTCAAGGACAGAATATGTTAAGAAAACAAGAACAGAGGACATACTATGTTAGAAAAATCTCCAACAGCATGAGCTCAATGACCAAATAGCATCACTTATATATGTAAAATATATAACAATTAAGTTGAATGTTTGAAGAATGATTATATATTTGCTTCACTTTGCCAAAGAGACTAACATGAAAGAGAAAAGTAGATAAGCTAAATAAAGCTAATTTGGAATCTTCTCACCTTTCTCCAGTTTATATTACATTCAAGAAGATTTAATTTTACACTGATGTCATCATTCATTCAAGAACAAATATTTGATTTTGTAGATTTTTCCCCTAAAATGTTTCTAATAACCTTCTATGAACTAATAAATGCCATTCTAAGATGTGTAACAATTTTTTAAAAATTGTCACATGGAAGACTATCTTATAAGAGTAAATAAAAATATTATATTTTCTAATTTTTCATTTGAATTGCAAACATTCTATTTAAATGAGCAATATGTCACTGCAAAATAGTAGTGTATCATCCTGATTAATAAACAATCCTCTTAGTTGTTTATGGTACAAGTCCTTGTGCGCACTCATGTCATCCACTAAATCTCTTTTCAGGTAGGCAGGGTTATATGGAAAGATGAGCTAGAATGAGTCTATAAAAGTCAATTTCATTCACTGTGCATTTTTCAGTCAAGCACTTTAAATGTCCAGAAATTCATCTGAAATGTGAGACAGGAGAAAAGACTACCACATAAAGTATTGTTTTATGACCATACAAAAGGGCAATTGACCCTTACCAAACTTTTTTCTATATGAAACGATTTCTAAAGTTCATCAGCACAGTGAAAAATTGTGGTGAAGTCGCGTGTGGATGGGTAAAGCAAAAGTGATGATTGGTCATGGTTCTCTCTGCCATTGTTATTGAGCCTGGACCATGTAAAATGCTCTGTGGGAAAGTGTCAACCTCTTAAATAGGTGCTCAGCAACTTTCAGCTCATTAAATTGCCAGCATTTGCTGCCTCACTTGTCAAGAATCATTCTGTCTAGCAACTGCTGTCCAGTCATAGTCATGAAATACATCTTCATAGTTAGCATATTCAACTGTTATATAACACTATACCTTATAAAAACTGAACTTTGACTTCACTTTTCACTTGAGAAAATACTTCATATAAATATATGACAAAATACAAAAATAGGCACATAATCCAATTCTTTTTAGATACCAAGATAATGGTAATGTAAACACCACCACTAGTCTTCTTAATTATAAACTTAAAAATTCCCTGATAATGAGTTTTAACTTACCTATACATCTCATGATCAAGTTTAGCATTAGTCAAAAACTTTTGCAATTCACATGAGGAAAAAAAATTACTTTAAGATATCAAAGCAATTTTTTCTAGTACTGAGAGAAAAATGCTCTTCAAAATAGTTTTTAAAAGGTTAATGTTACATCTTTTTCCTTTTGAAAGTATGAGAAGCATTTAATTCCTTTTGGAAAAAACTCATTCAATAATTATTTTTCATAAATCATGATTTTCTAAATCATAATTTAGGAGAATCAAATATTTATACTCAGCTCACTTTCTCTGCATTTTATTTGCATTTCACTAATGAATACTATTGCTACAGATTTCAATAATGACCAAGTTAACTCATTAGAGATATTTAATCAAAACCAAAGAGTTTTATTTGGCTAGCAGGGTTTCAGGACTTTGATGCTATTAGAAACCTCACACAATTGCACAGTGTGTCTGTGACACACTATGAATCCTTAGAAATCTCCTGAATGGGGTTGCTGTGATTTTTACTAAGAAATTAGCTCCTTGACATTGCATTACCAATTAGTTTTCTAGAACACATTAAATCCTGCTGCTTTGGTTTACAGAATAACTCAAGCATTACTGATGAAGCATAAAAACTTACTTGGCAAAGCAGTGGGGGACACAGGGTGCTGACAGGACCCACCGCAGCAGGTTGAGTAGAATTGTGGGGCTCTCAGAAAAAAAAGTTTGGAAGAAGCTGCAGATAAAACATCAATCTCATTGGTTATTCATTCATTTTACAGAAAATGCCAGTTACTTAAATGTTACTAAGTAATGCCTTCTGAAATCCATTTTTTTCTTTATCAAATAGCAATCCTTTATAATTAAAGGTGTGATTAACCAAATGATCTGTCAAATATATTTATCAGATTATTTTAGCAAGATTTCTTTTACTGTGTAGGTTGAATTAAAATATATTATGAAATTATGAACTTAAATATTCCCTCAATCATGTAGTCATATTTATTAACATAAAGTGTTCTGGATACCCTGAAAATCAAGAAATAAATGTTTGCTACATGTATATACAGATTAAAAAAAACACACACAACTATTTAACTATATATTTACAGGAAGTTATTTAAAATATATAGTCAGATTCCGTGGTTACTGATATTATAGCACATTTATTTTATAGTTTAGTAAGTTAAAAGTGCATATCAAAAACATTTCTGATTACCTTAGTAATGTGCTAGTGTCTATGAATTTATAGCTATTTTACTTGAGAAAAAAGCATTCAAACCAAATCATTTGTAAACACAGTATAAATAAAACACTTTTGCTTTTAAAATTTTACACTATTACTTGTTTACATGTTTTAACTATTGATTTAAGAGAGTTAACATTACTTTTGGAAATAAAGTAAATTATGATCTCCTTTCCTCATGACACAATTTATATTCATATTCCTCTACCTCCATTCATGGATAAGTAAACAGAGTACAAGTACGGTAGCACTTATCTTGGGTAGAAAATGTCAATAGTAGAACTCTTTACAATCCAATATGATGTCAAATGAAATGGGATGTTAACTATACCCTTTAAAAGCAAACTTGTCATTTATAACATGATTTAATAATTTTTTGAAATAATCATTTTATGTTCATATGCAAGTGAATCTTTTCCAGTCATAATGAATGTGAATATATATGGAAACAGCATTTCACAGATTTTGTTTTGTTTTGTTTTTTTCTTGTTGGTTCTTGATCAGTTTTATAAACATTAGATTACAACTTTCCAAGATAAGGTTGGGTGGATTTCAACCTATGCCATATTTAAAAGGTAAGTAGATTTTAACTGTGATGAAGTATTTTAGTTAAAGTTTCAGTTATAATAGTGAATTCATGATCCCAGTTTGACAAGAATTGTCAAATATCAGTCATGAGTGCTTGCTGATTGCACAATCAAATCGTAAAGTGTCTATTTTAATCTTGATTTCTTAAGATGAAGATAAATGCAGACATATAGAAGAACAAACTTAGTAGATGACACCAATACAAGGAAAAAGTTACTATTAGAAAGTATCCTGGGTCAGCTAGGTGGCGCAGAGGATAGAGCACCAGCTCTGAAGTCAGGAGGACCTGAGTTCAAATCTGGTCTGAGACACTTAACATTCCCTAGCTGTGTGACCCTGGGCAAGTCACTTAACCCCAATTGCCTCAGCAAAAAGCAAAAAAAAAAAAAAAAGAAAGAAAGAAAGAAACTATCCTTACAAATTATGTGGTGATTTAAAGATAATGATATTCATTTTGATTTAGCATCACAAAATACATTCTTTTGTCTTAAAGAAGAGTCCTTAGATATTATTATATGAAAATGAATAACATGCATAATAGTAGAATGTGGCTCATTATTTTATATTTTGATCAGACATTTCATGTAATTCCAGAATTAATATTCCATAAAAAATTTAAAATATACCTATAATGTTGGTTGGCATTATTTTTTCTTTAAAAGGAGAAAAACTGAAAAGTGCAAACTTGCTTTTCTGTAAATGTGTATAAATTGAACATAGATCATTTTAGCTGGAAAGGATAAATAGAGAAATCTCACAGAATAATTAGCATAAACCAACAACAGAATTGTACCAATTGTCTGCATGTGAATTTTATTTTACCTGAAAATTTTTATTTTCCCAATTACATGTAAAAACAATTTTAATTTTAATTTTTAAAAATTTTGAGTTACAAATTTTTTACCTCTTTCCCCGACACAATAAACAATGTCAAATGGATTTTACATGTGCAATCATGCAAAACATATTTCCATATTAGTCTTGATGTGAAAGAACAGTCCAAGAAAAAAAAACATGAAAAAATAAAGATAGTGAAAAATAATATGCTTCAATCTGAATTCAGATTCGATACATTCTTTATCTAAAGGTGGATAGCACTTTTCATCATTAGTTAGAATAGTCTTAGATCATTGTATTGTTAAAAATAACTAAGTCCTTCATAGTTGATCATTGTACAATATTGTTATTACTGTGTACAATGGTCTTCTCCTTCTGCTCCTTTCACTTTGCATCAGTTCATGTAAGTCTTACTAGATTTTTCCTAAAATCAGCCTGCTCATAATTTCTTATAGAAAAAGTATTCCATTATAATTGTATACTATAACTTGTTCCAGCCATTCCTCAATTGATGGGCATCCCTTCAATTTCAATTCTTTGCCAATACACACCAAAAAACTGCTATAAATAGTTTTGTACAAGTAAGTCCTTACCCTATTTTTTTTTCATCTCTTTGCTATACAGACCTAATAGTGATATTGTAATATCAAAGGGTATGTACATTTTCATAGTCCTTTGGGCATGGTTCCAAATTGCTTTCCAAAATCCTAAATTGTGAATTAGTTCACAGCTCCACTAACAATATGTTACTAACCCAGTTATCCCTTTTAACATTTATTATTTTCCTTTTTCATTATATTGGCTAATTTGATAGGTGTCAGGTGATTCCTCAGTTTTTTACTTAAACTTTTTTCATCAATAGTGATTTCTGTGACTTAAAGCAGACATTAATCTTCCAATGTTGGCCATAGTTTTTAAAAATCTGTTAAATGTCATTTAAAGACCTCACCCCTGCCTTTATAACTACCCCTCCTTTCTGTACCTATTCCCCCCGCAAAGGGATAAAATAATTAAGATCACTAAGACTAGACCTTCAATTATTTAGGCAAGTTTTAATTGAGCAAGAGCAGAAGATTTTTCACAACTAAATGAAAACATATTTTCTTAGGGAACAATTTATACTGATTACATATTTCCTATAAACAAAAATGAAAGTCTGGAGATTTAGAAACATTTAAGTATGAGTTAAATCAGCCTTGTAATCAAATTTTATCACGTGATATTTCTATCACTTCAGCACTGACAATTATACTACAGAATAACCAGTTCCCTCCTCCCCACACACACACGTAAACACATCTTGTTTGTATTGGTTTACAGAGGAATCATTGTACAATTCCAATGAAGCACATTAAAACATTTTTTGTTACATTTTAAATTCCAAAATGTATTCTTTTTTCCCTCTCCCCACCCTACATAGAAAAATCACAATTTGACATGGATTTTGTATGTGTATACACACACACACACACACATATATATATGCACACATATATGTACAAGTGTGTATATAAAACTATCATGCATACATCTATCAGTTTTTTCTCTGGAGGCAGATAGAATATTTCTTCATAGGTCTTTTGACGTCAATTTGAATATTTATAATACTCCAAATAACTTAATCTTTCAGTTATTCTTCAAACAATATCACTATTACTGTATACAACACTCTCTTGGTTTTGTTCATTTCACTTTTCATTGTTTCATGCAAGTCTTTCCAAGATTTTCTAAAAATTAATCAGCTCATCATCTCTTATAGCACAGTAGTATTCCCTGAAAATCACATAACACAAATTGTTTAGTCAATACTCAATTGAAGAGCATCCCCTCAATTTCCAGTTCTTTGCTACAATAAAGAGAACTGTTACAAATATTTTAGAATATGTAGGTTCTTCATTGTTTTATAACTCTTTAGGCATAATTCCAGATTGCTTTCTAAATATGGCTGGACTGTTTACAATTCCACCAACAAGGTATTAGTGTTTGAATTTTTTCACATTCTTTCAGAATTTTGTGATTTTCCCCTTCATCATTTTAGTTAAATGATAGGTGTGAGATGACATCTAAAAGTTATTTGGTTTTTCATTTCTCTAACCAATAGTTATTTAGAACATTTTTTCCTATGGGTATATAAAACTCTGATTTATCAGAAAACTGCTTGTTCATCCTTTAACCATTTATTAATTAATTAAGAGAAAAAATGTTTATAAATTCCCACAATTGGGAAATGACTTATAAATTTGAAAAAGTACTTTGTATATTTGAGATAAAAGACCTTCATCCAAGAAACTATAATTTTGCCCCTCCTCCCAATTTTCTGCTTTTCTTCCAATTTTTGCTACACTGGTTTTATTTATGCAAAATCTTTTTTAATTTAGTATAATCAAAATATTCCATGTTACTTCTCACAATGTTCTCTATCTCTTGTTTATTCATGAATTCTTTTCCTACTCTTAATTCTGACTTACTTATGATATCTCCCTTTATATCTAGGCCATATATCCATTTTTTCCTTATCTTGGTAAAGGTTATAAGATATTGGTCTACAGATAGTCTGGCAGAAACTGTTTTCCAGTTTTACCAGCAATGTTTACTAAATAGTGAGTTCTTATCCCCAAAGCTCAAATATTTATTTTTTTAAAAAAGGTTATTATCTATTGTGTGTCTACTGTTTCACTAATTCATGTAGCTATTTCTTACACAATATCAGTTAGTTTTGATAATTACTGCATTATAATTTAAGATCTATTTTTGCTAAACCTCCATCATTTTAAAAAATAATCATTATTTCCTTTGATATTATTGATCTTTTATTCTTCCAAATGAATTTTCTTCTCATTTGTATAGATCAATAAAATCACTTTTAGTAATATAATTAAATCAGATTTTATTTGTATAAGCCATATTTTTATAATTATGTTCATGTAGTTCCTGGATTTATCTTGGTAGGTATTTGCCCATAGTTATTTAAATGAAATACCTATTACTATATATCTTGCAGAGTTTTGTTGGTGATATATAAAAATGCTGAGGAGTTATATGGATTTATTTTGCATCCTGTTACTTTGCCAAAATTATTGTTTTAGAAGGGCAGAGCCAAAATGGTGGAGACTAGACAAGTCTTTGAGTTCTTCCTGGCTTCCCTCACAATCAAAATCAGATCAAACCACTGAGCAGAAGATATCAGAAGAACTTCAGGAAAGGTCTGTATCAGTTGGGCAGGGGAGGAAGTAGTCCAGCACAGGTATAGTGCAAGGAGACCCAGGGCAGAGAGGCTTCCATACTCTAGAGGAATGTCCTAGGAGGCTGTTAGCCAAAATATAGCAGCACTGGATACTCTGTTCTAGTTCAGAAGCCAGTGGATTATCAGATCAGCTGTGAAATCTCCAAAGCAATTGAAGATGGCAAATAATGAGCCCCTGAACCCTAGGCATAACAAGTGGGACTTGGCCATGCTCACTCACATGGGAAGGAAGCCAGCAGCACTGGCCCCAGGGCCTTGTGAAGCTGCTGTAATCTGTAGAGGAAGCTTTTCACAACCTTTACCCTAACAGCATATCTCAATCTTTAAAAATGAGCAAAAAAAGCAAAAAGAGCTTTGACCATAAATAGCTATTACATAAACAGGGAAGAACAGACCTCACTTTTTTTTAATTTAATTTTTTTTTAATTTGCAAAACATATGTATGGGTAATTCTTCAACATTAACCCTTACAAAGCTTTGTTACAAATTTCTCCCACCCTAGTCCTCACCCCTCCCCTAGATGGCAGAATATCCACTACATGTTATTTATGATAAAATACTTGACAAATCGAATATATGTATACATATTTCCACACTTATCATTGTTGTGCAAGAAAAATCGTATCTACAAGAAAGAAATATCAGATAAAGGAAACACAATGTAAGCAAACATCAATCGAAAGTATGAAAATGTTATGTTGTAGTCCACATTTCACATCCCTCTCTCTGGTTGTACATGGTTTTTCTTCAATGAACAATTGGAACTGGTTTGAAACATTTCATTGTTGAAGAGAGCCATGTCCATCAGAATTGATCGTCATAAAGTATTGTTACAGACCTCAAATCTTGAGGATACTAAAGGCAAAGTATCTCTAGATGATGCTTCAAAGGGTGATATGAGTTGCTTTCCAACTTAAAAAGCTCTCTTGAAAGAATCCAAAAAGGATCTTAAAAGAGAGTTAGAAGAAAAAAGGTGAAAAGAAATGAGAATTTTGGAAAAGAAAACACAGAAATTGTCTGAAAAAAAAAATCACTCCTTAAAAAATAGATTTATTGAAATGGAAAAAGAAAACAACTCCTTGAAAAACTGAATTGAGGAAATGGAAACAGCCTCCTTAAAAAAAAAAAAAGAATTGGTAAAATGAAAAAAAAAACCCAATGAACAAAAAGCTCATTTAAAAGTTCCATTGGCCAAATGCAAAAGGAGGTAAAAAAAAATAACTGAAAAAAAATAATTCACTAAAAATTAGAATTGAACAAGTAGAAGTCTCAATGAGACATAAAAAATCAGTCAAACAAAAACAAAAAAATAAAAATAAAAAATAGAAGAAAATGTAAGCTACCTCATTGGAAAAAAAAAAAACTGACCAAGAAAATAGATTCAGAAGAGACAATCTAAGAATTACTTCACTACCTGAAAACCATGATGGAAAAAAAGAGCTAAGACAACATCTTTCAAGAAATCATCAAGAATGCAAATTAAGACAACTCTGAGATACCACTATACACCTGTCAGATTGGCTAAGATGATAGGAAAAGATAATGACGAATGTTGGAGGGGATGTGGGAAAACTGGGACACTGATATATTGTTGGTGGAACTGTGAACAGATCCAACCATTCTGGAGAGCAATCTGGAACTATGCTCAAACAGTTATCAAACTCTGCATACCATCTGACCCAGCAGTGTTTCTACTAGGCTTATATCCCAAAGAGATCTTAAAGGAGGGAAAAGGACCCACATGTGCAAAAATGTTTGTGGCAGCCCTTTTTGTAGTGGCAAGAAACTGGAAACTGAGTGGATGTCTATCAGTTGGAGAATGGCTAAATAAGTTATGGTATACAAATGTTATGGAATATTATTGTTCGGTAAGAAACGGCCAGCAGGATGATTTCAGAGAGGCCTAGAGAGACTTGCATGAACTGATGCTGAGTGAAATCAGCAGAACCAGGAGAACATTATACACAGCAACAAGACTATACAATGATCAATTCTGATGGACATGGTTCTCTTCAACAATGATGTGATTCAAACCAGTTGCTATTGTTCAGCAATGAAGATAGTCATATACATCCAGAGAGAGGCCTGAGGGAACTGAGTGTGAACCACAACACAGCATTTTAATACTTTCTGTGAATATTTCCCTGCATTTTGTTTTCCTCCTTAGCTTGTTTTTTTTCTCTCTCTCTTTCTAGATCTGATGTTTTTTGTGCAGTAAGATAACTGTATAGATATGTACACATATATTGGATTTGTTATATATTTTAACGTATTTAGCATGTATTAGATTGCCTGTCATCTGGGGTGGGGGTGGGGGGGAGGAGGGGAAAATCTTGAAACAAACAAAAAAAAGTTTTGCAAAGGTCAATGTAGAAAAATCACTGATATGTTTTGTAAATAAAAAGCTTTTAATAAAAAAAAAAGAAAGAAAGAAAGAAAGAAATCATCAAAAAAAAAAAAACTGCCTTGAGGACCTAAAACTGAAGGGTAAAATACCCATAAAAAGAACCCATCTATCATCTCCTGAGAGTACAAAATAAAAACTCAAGTAATATCATCACTAAATTTCAGAATTATCAAATCAAGGAGAAAATATTGCAAACAGCCAGAAATAAACAATTCAAATATTGAAGAGCCACAATCAGGATTAACCAGGACCTAGCAGCTCCCAATTTAAAGGATTCATGGGCCAGAAATATGATATTCTGGAGGGAAAAGGAGCTTGAATGGCAGCCAAGAACCAACTATTCAGGAAAATTAAGCATTATATTTGAGGGGAAAGATGGATATATAATGAAATAGGGGGTTTTCATTTATTTTTGGTGAAA
The DNA here is from genome assembly GCA_023553655.1 of Myrmecobius fasciatus. NCBI lineage: Eukaryota > Metazoa > Chordata > Mammalia > Dasyuromorphia > Myrmecobiidae > Myrmecobius > Myrmecobius fasciatus. The sequence goes on along the minus strand of JAJPUD010003389.1, from coordinate 216,826 downwards.
TGACCAGAGTGGAACAGAAAATTTGATGTTCAAATACAGAACTCAAGAGAAAGTTAAAAAGGGAAGAAAAAAATGTTTTGTTTTTGTTTTTTTGCTTTTTGCTGAGGCATTTGGGGTTAAGTGACTTGCCCAGAGTCACACAGCTAGGGAATGTTAAGTGTCTGAGACCAAATTTGAACTCAGGTCCTCCTGACTTCAGGGCTGGTGCTCTAACCACTGCGCCACCTAGCTGCCCCAGAAAAAAATGTTTTTTAAAGGTTAAAATGTTTATGTCCCTGTATATGAAAATAATATGTTTAACTCTTCAATATAATTTGACTTTATTGTGATAACCTAAAAAAGAAACTAGGGGTGGAAATGGGATTGTACTGGAAGAAGAGGAAAGGGGAGGTAAAAGGGGGTAAATTACATCACATAAAGAGGCAAAAAAGATGATTACTATTTAGGGAAAGAAAGGAGAGGGTGAGCACTATGTGAACCTTAATCTCATCAGGTTTGGCTCAAAGAGAGAATATCAGATATATTTAATTTGGTAGAGAAATTTGTCTCACCCCATAGGGAAATAGGAGGGGAAGGAGGAAAGGAAAGGTGGAGGCTAATAGAAGGAAGAACAGAAGGAGGAGAAAAGAATAAAAAGGGGGAGGGGTTATAAAAGGGGAGGGCAGATTGAGGGAGGTAGTAGTCAGAAGCAAAATATGGGGGGAGGAGGGGAAGGTCAAAAGGAAAGAGAAAAGTATAACTTGAGGAAAATAAGATGGTAGGAAATACAGAGTTAGTCATTTTAACTGTGAATGTGAATGGGATGAACTCTCCCATAAACTGGAAGTAGATAGCAGACTAGATTAAAAGCAAGAATCCTACATTATCCTGTTTACAAGAAACACATTTAAAACAGAGTAATACATACAGAGTAAAGGGAAAAGGCTGGAGCAGAATCTATTATGCTTCAACTGAAATTGAAAAAAAAAAAAAAAGCAGGGGTAGCAATCCTGATCTCAGATCAAGTCAAAACAAAAAATAGATCTAATTAAAAGAGATAAGGAAGGAAACTACATTTTGCTAACAGTTATCATAGATGATGAAGTAATATCAATACTAAACATACGTGCACCAACTGGTATAGTATCCAGATTCCTAGAGGAGAAATTAAGAGAGCTGCAAGAAGAAATGAATAGCAAAATATATATATTAGTGGGGAATCTCAAACTTGCGCTATCAGAACTAGATAAATTGAATTGTGAAATAAATAAGAAAGAAGTTATAGAGGTAAGTAGAATTTTAGAAAAGTTAGGTGATAGAGCATTGGAGAAAATTTAATGGAGACAGAAAGGATATATTTTTTTTCAGTAGTACATAGAACCCACACAAAAATTGACCATTTTTAGGGTATAAAAACTTTAAAATTAAATGCAGAAAAGTAGAAATTGCAAAGGCATCTTTTTCAGATCATGATGCAATAAAAGTTACATGTAATAAAGGGCCAGGGAAAAATAGACCAAAAATTAAGTGAAAACTAAATAATCTAATCCTAAAGAATGAGTGGGTAAAACAATAAATCATAGAAACAATCAAATTTCATCCATGAGAATTATTATGAGAAATATACCAAAATTTATGGGATGCAACCAAAGCAATTCTTGGGGGAAATTTTATATCTCTACATGTTTATTTGAATAAAATAGAGAAAGAGAAGATCAATGAATTGGTCATGAAACTAAAAAAGCTAGAAAAAGAACAAATTAAATCCCCCTAATTAAATACCAAACTTGAAATTCTGAAAATAAGAAATAAATAAAATTGAAAGAAAACTATTGAACTAATAAAGAAAACTAAGAGTTGCTTTTATGAAAAAAACAACAAAATAAATATTTAGTTAATATTATTAGAAAAAGAAAGAAGGGGCAGCTAGATGGCACAGTGGATAGAGCACCAGCCCTGAAATCAGGAGGACCTGAGTTCAAATCTGATCTCAGACACTTAACATTCCCTAGCTGCATGACCCTGGGCAAGTCACTTAACCTCAATTGCCTCAACAAAAAAAAGCTCAAAAAAAGAAAAGAAAAAGAAAAAAGAAAGAAGAAAGTCAAATTACTACTATCAAAAATGAAAAGTGTGAACTTTCCACCAATGAAGAGAAAATTAGAGCAATAATTAGGAGCTACTTTGCCCAACTGTATGCCAATAAATCTGATAATCTAAGTGAAATGGATGAATACTTACAAAAAATATAGATTGCCCAGATTAATAGAGGAGGAAATAAATTATTTAAATAATCCCATTTTAGAAAAAGAAATTGAACAAACTATTAATCAACTCTCTAAGAAAAAAATCTCTAGAGCCAGATGGATTCACAAGTGAATTCTACCAAACATTTAAATAACAATTCCAATACTATGCAAAGTCTTTGGGAAAATAGGGAATGAAATAGTCTTATCACATTCCTTTTATGATTCAGATAGGGTGCTGATACCTAAACCAGGTAGGATCAAAACAGAGAAAGAAAATCATTGACCAATTTCCCTAATAAATACTGATGCAAAAATCTTAAATAAAATATTAGTAAAGAAATTACAGAAAGTTTTCATCAGGATAATACACCATGACCAAGTAGGATTTATACCAGGAATGCAGGACTGGTTCAAAATTAGGAAAACTATGAGCATAATTGACTATATCAATAACCAAACTAACAGAAATCATGCAATTATTTCAATAGATAAGAAGTGTTTGACAAAATTCAATATCGATTCCTATTAAAAACATTAGAGTGCATAGGAATGGAGTTTTCTTTAAAATGATCAGTAGCAACTATTTAAAACCATCAGCAAGCATCATATGTAATGGAAATAAACTAGAACATTCCCAATAAGATCAGGGTGAAACAAGATTGCCTGCTATCACCTTTACTATTCAATATTGTTTTGAAAATGTTAGCTTTAGCAACAAAAGAAAAAGAAATTAAAGGAAGTAGAGAAGGTAATGAGGAAACATAAGTATCACTCTTTGCAGATGATATGAGGGTATATCTAGAGAATTCTACAGATTTAACTAAAAACTCCTAGAAACAATTCGCAACTTTAGCAAAGTTTCAGGATACAAAATAAATCCACAAAAATCATCAGTATTTCTATATGTTACCAACAATGTCTAGCAGCAAGAGATACAAATATAAATGTCATTTAGAATAGCTGTAGATAATATAAAATATCTAAGAGTCTACCTGTCAAGACAAAGTCAGGAACCATATGAACAATTACCAAATATTTTTCACAATAAAGTCAGGACTAAACAATTAGAAGCATATTAAGTCCTCATGGGTGGATTGAGCCAATATAATGAAAATAACAATTCTACCTAAATTAATCTACTTATTTAGTGTCATACCAATCAAACTGCAAAGAAATTACTTTATAAACCTAGAAAAAATAGTAATAAAATTGTTTCAACTAGCATTTTAAGTAAATTACTAAGATTTTCGAAGTATATCATCATATCATATGAAAAAGAGATAGTTTTATTACCTCATTGTTCATTCTGATTCTTTCAATTTCTTTTTCTTCTCATTGCTATTGCTAGCATTTCCAATACAATATTGAATAATATTGGTATTAATGGGCATCCTAGTTTTATTTTTGATCTTTGGGGAAGGCTTCTAGCTTATCCCGGTTACACATTTTGCTTGCTGATGATTTTAGATAGATGTTTTGTATCATTTTAAGATAAAAATCCATTTATTCCTATACTTTCAATTACTTTTAATAGGAATTAGCATCATATTTGGTCAAAAATTTTTTCTCAGTTATTGCTATAGTCACATAATTTTGTTACATTTTTAATGTAACAATTTTTAACTTTTTATTTTCAGTTATTGATGCTGAGTGAAGTGATTAGAATGAAGAGAGCATTGTACACAGCAACAAGAAGACTATGCAATGATCAATTCTGAAGGACATGGCTCTTTTCAACAATGAAGTGATTCAGGCCAACTCTAATAGAATTTGTGATGCAAAAAGTCATCCACATCCAGAGAAAGGACTATGGACAGACACTAAATGTGGATCACAGCATAATGTCTTCACCTTTTGTTGTTGTTTGTTTGCTTGTTTTTTTCTTTCTAATTTTTTCCTCTTTTTTTCTGATTTTTCTTGTGCAGCATGATAATTATGGAAATATGTTTAGAGGAATTGCACATGTCTAAACTATAATAGATTATGTGCTGTCTAAAAGAAAGGAGAAAGAAAAATTTAGAACACAAGGTCTTGCAAGAGTGAATGTTGAAAACTATCTTTGCAAGTATTTTGAAAAATAAAAAGCTATTATTATTTAAAAAAAAAAATACCTGCTTGTATTGGACAAGAAAGAATGGCCAGCAAAAAAAAAAGGTCAAAATGGCTTCATGATTTAGACATAAAGAGTGATATAATAAGCAAATTAGGGACAAAAGATAATTTTACCTCTCAGATCTATGTAGAAGAAAGGAATTTGTGACCAAAGAAAAATTGGAAATCATTATTGAACAAAAAATAGATAATTTTGATTATATTAAGTTAAAAAGTTTCTGTATAAACAAAAATAATGCAGACAAGATTAGAAGAGAAGCAATAAACTGGGAAAACATTTTATGTTCAAAGGTTATGATAAAGATCTTATTTCTAAAATATACAAAGAATTGGCTCAAATTTATAAGAATCCAAGCCATTTTCCAATTCATGAATGGTCAAAGGATGTGAATAGACATTTTTCAGATGAAGACATTCAAATCATTTCTACTCATATGAAAAGGTGCTCCAAATCACTATTGACCAGGGAAATGCAAATTAAGACAATCCTGAGGTACCATTACACACTTTTCAGATTGGCTAAGATGACAGAAAAAGATAACTGATATTGCAGGGGATGTGGGAAAGCTGGGACACTAATACATTGGTAGAGTTGTGAACTGATTCAACCATTCTGAAGAGCAATTTGGAACTATGCCCAAAGGGCTACCAAACTGTGCCTACCCTTTGATCTAGCAGTGTCACTACTGGGCCTGTATCCCAAAGACATCATAAAGAAGGAAAAGGAATCCACATGTGCAAAAATGTTTGTGGCAACCAGTGACCAGAAACTGAGTGGATGCCCGTCAGTTGGAAAATAGCTGAATAAGTTATGGTATACGAATGTTATGGAATATAATTGCTGTATAAGAAATTATCAGCAGGATGATTTCAGAGAGCCTAGAGAGCCTTATATGAACCAATGCTAAGTGAAGTAGAACCAGAAGATCATTGTACATGGTAACAACAAGACTATACGATGATCAATTCTGATGAATGTGACTGTTTTCAGTGATGAGATGATTCAGACCAGTTCCAATGATCTTGTGATGAAAAGAGCCATCTATATCCAGAGAGGACTGTGGGGACTGAATGTGGATCACAACATAGCATTTGCACTCTTTTTGTTATTGTTTGCTTGCATTTTATTTTCTTTCTCATTTTTTCTTTTTTGATTTGATTTTTCTTATGCAGCAAGCTAATTTTACAAATATGTATGCCTATAATGGATTTAACATATATTTTTTTACCATGTTTAACATATATTGGATTACTTGCTATCTAGGGGAGAAGGAAGGGAGAAAGGAAGAAAAATTGGAACACAAGGTTTTGCAAGGGTTAATGTTGAAAAAATTTTCATGCATTACTTTTCAAAATTAAAAAATCTTTTAAAAAACCAAATTCTGCCCAATGTTTTTCTTTATAGAGGATAGAAATTAGACTTTCATCAACTCCATTTTGCATCTGCTGCACTACCTGGTTTCATCTAAAGAAAAAAGTTGCCCATACAGCAGAGAGTCTTGTTTTCTTCACCCATTCTCCCTGCTTTCCTGCCTCTTTTTGTGGGTTCTCTCCCCAATTAAATTGTTAAGTTCCTTGAGGGCAGGGACTACTTTACCTTTTATTAATTTTATCCCTAGAGCTTAGCACAGTATTTGGTACATAGGTTAACAAATGTTACTTGGATTTGATTAATGACAAAGAATTAGAAACTAAGAAGATACCAATTGTTTGGGGAATGACTGAACAGGTTATGATATAGAAATGTGATGATACTATTATGATATATAAAATAATGAAGGGAATGGTTTCAAAGAAACCTGAGAAGGACAGTATGAAGCAATGTAGTATGAAATAAACAGAACCAAGAGAACAAATTTTATGAGAACAATAATGTAAAGACAAACTGTCTTGAAAGATTTAGGAATTTTACTTATGATAATGATCATGCTTAATTCCAAAGGACTCATGTCCACCACTCAATAGAGAGGTAAAGGATGAGGCAGAGATAAGATGGTATAGTAAAGGCAAGGACTCACCTGAGCTCTCCCTCACACCCTTTCAAATACCTTTAAAGGATTGTAAACAAATTCTAGAGCATAAAACCTATGAAAAGATGGTGCTAGGGCATGGGACCCTGCTGAGAGGGAGTACAGAGGCCACCTTGACCTGTGGTGCTTTTTTGTATTTCTCCTGGGCATTGCTTACTATAAACAGTGAACTGTTCACTGAAAACAATCCATCTCTCACAGTTATAATAGCCTTCCTCAAGTAACCATAGAGAAACTTTGTAAGCAATGTCCAAGAATTTCCTAATGTCTCCTAATTGGACTGTGCACCCCTGCTCTTTGATACATTTATATATAGTCCTGACATATACTTCCCTGTCTAAAGGGAGGAGGGTGCCTACTTTTTGCCCCATTAGGTTACTTAACCGCTATCCCCCAAAGTCTGCCTGGTCCCGAAAGAGTGCAGTTCAGAGGGCTCTCCCTCTGGAATCCTCTTAGAGGTTGTCTTGACCACGTAGCAGTGCTTGACTGAGAAGTGGTCACTCTGGCACCGTTCCAGGTTCCTGTCCCTGTTCTTCGGGCGCCAATTGTTATGGGAATGCGTTAAGCCTGAGGGTCACAGCTAGTTGCTCATGAGCAGGGATGCCTTGACAGGGCCTCTTGCCTGTGAGCGGGTTGCTGACATGGCTGGGTGGGCTCTCCTCCCATTGGCAGATACCATGCATACACAATGCCCATGAGCTGCTTCTCTGAATGGTAATTGGGAATTGCCTATTGTTCACACGCTGATCACACTTGCAAAACTGTATATCAACAAGGCTGTGGGGCATAATAAACTGGAGCTCCTTTCATACTCTATGAGTTCCCCTGCCTCATTCATCTCGCCTCTGAGATCAAAGGGCTCATACAAGGTGAGCTCTTAAAAGAGGGTTGCAACAACTGGTGAACATAGGCAGAGAATCACTCAAAGACAACACCCCATCTTCATTAAGAATGCCCCTAAGAATGAGACCATCCTGAAGGATGGGAGGGACCCTATAGAATTCTAATGTGGGGTCCAGGATATGCTTGTATCTCCACAGGACAAAACTTCAGCAGTGGATTCCCACCAGACATCTCAGAGTTGTCCATAAAGCAGCAGAAGAAAAGAAGGAAGAAGCAGCCATCCAAAAGAAGAAGATGGGCCTCCAAGACCACTAACAAAATGCTTTCTATATATATGGATTTGTGTTACATACAATCAGAATTGGCAACAGAGGCCAAAGGTGGGCCATGGACCCACCATGGCCTAGGATTATCTCATAGGCAGATGGGGTATCATGTGGCACACATGCTGGGCATTCAGGGGATGCCCTGTCATAGCGACACCCTCATCCGCGCAGGAGGGTTGCAGTGGTGTGTCTACATAAGGGATCATCACGTTGGCCCCTTATAAAGCACAAGCCTTCACAGGACACATTTTAATCACTCAAGAATTGGGTCAGCAGTTTGGCACGTGGAAAAACATCTTGGGCCCTGGTTCTTGGACAAATGGCATAAGAATTGGATACCAATTCTACACTAAAAGCTGTCTGGGAGGGAAATATGCATTCATGTGGGGAGATTCTGTAACTGTTACCAAAGGAACATTAGATTTTTACAATGTTAGTTGCTGGAATTGTACTGTTAGTGATTGTTTAGACAATGAAATTGAAAATCAGACCGTATTTGTTATTACTCATGTATCAATGCTTCCTGTAAAAAGTGAGAAATGGTATCATACTAAGACTGAACATATGTTCAATATCATAATAGAAAAGAAGGAAACAGACTTTAGTCCCATTAGAAAAAAGAAATGTATCATCTGTGTCATATTAGGTATCACTATGTAAATTTCCCTTATGGCTTCATCAGTCTCTCTTGCAATGTCCATATCTAATGTGCAAAATAGTACAGTGCAAGCTAGATATATAGAGGAACTAGCTAGGATGTCTTAGCAGGTTTTGCCCAACAAGCTAAGATAGATGAACAATTGTATCAGATGATAAAAAATTTAAGAGAAGCATCATTAGAAATAGGAGCAGAAGTAGAGTTATTGAATCTCTAGGCTCAATTACAATGAGACTACAGGTAAAGGTTTATGTAACCCCTTTTGCTGTATAATCATACAGGACAAGATTATGATTGGGACAGTATTGAGTCATTTGAATGGTTTATTTCTCAATAACGCAATTGAAAAATTGTTGAAAAAAATCAAACATTGTTTTGACAATACCTCTTCATGGTGGTTGAAATTATAATCATGGATTGCCCTGTGTGTTGTGATTTTGTTATTGCTTTGTTGTTACCCTGTAGTATTAGGAGGCTTTTATAGATCTTTTTCCATCATCTTTTCAGAGGTTGCAGCTCAAGAAACTTTTTATCTAAAACAGATAAAGGGGAATTTCTAGGGTATGGGACCCTGCTGAGAGGGAGTACAGAGGCCACCTTGACCTGTGGTACACAATAAGTTTTCTGCCACATTGCAGAAACGCCTTTGTTGAGCAAGGAGCACTGGTGCATGGCATGGAAATGGGTTGAGCTTGAGGGTCACAGCTAGTTGCTCGTGAGCAGGGATGCCTTGACAAGGCCTCTTACCTGTGAGCGGGTTGATGACGTGGCTGGGTTGGCTCTCCTCCCATCGGCAGATACCATGCATACGTATTGCCCATGAGCTGCTTCTCTGAATGATTGGGAATTGCCTACTGTTCATGCACTGATCAGGCTTGCAAAACTGTATATCAACAAGGCTGTGGGGCATAATAAACTGGAGCTCTTTTCATACCCTATGAGTTCCCCTGCCTCATTCATCTCGCCTCTGAGATCAAAGGACTCACACAAGGTGAGCTCTTAAAAGACGGCTGCGACAAGATGGAGTGAAGCAACTTTACAAACCAATTCCATTTAGAAGGTTGTCAAGAAAGGTCTGTTGCAAAGGTGGGAGAAGAGTACAGTCCAGTGCAGACCACAACTACCCAGACAATGTTCCAGCAAAGCAGGAGCATACCTCAGGGCAATGCTCATTGGCAGTAGTGGTGGTTTCCAGACTTTTCAGCCCACAAAAAAAAGGAGGTTTATGGGGTCCCTTTTATACGAGTTTCAGGGGCAAATGGAAACTAATGATTTTATGAGATAATAAGAAACAATCAAACAAATTTTAAAAACAGGACAAAATGTAAAATACCTCATTGGAAAAACAATTGATCTGGGAAATAGATCCAAGAGAAATAATTTAAGAATTATTGGATTATTTGAAAGTCATGATTAAAAAAAAAAAAACCCAAGCATAATTTTTCAAGAAATTATCAAGACAAATGTCCCTGATATGCTACAACCAGACATGCTATTCTATAAAATAGAAATTGAAAGAATCCACTGATCATCTCCTGAAAGAAATCCCAAAATGAAAACTCTCAGGAATATTGTAGCCAAATTCCAGACCTCCCAGATCAAGTTAAAAATACAAGCAGTCAAAAAAAAAATTCAAATATCATCACACCACAGTTAGGATAACACAAGACTTAGCAGCTTCTACATGAAAGTATTGGAAGACTTGGAATATGATATTTCAGAACTAGAACAAAAAGCAAGAATCACCTACCCAGCAAAACTGAGCATAATCATTCAAGGGGGAAAATTGACATGCAATGAGTTAAAGATCCTTCAAGCATTTTTGACAAAAAAACAAATTGAATAGAAAATTTGATTTTTTTAATGCAAGAAGCATAAAAAGATAAACAACAAAGAGAAATCATAAGGGATGCAATAAGATTAAACTGTTTATATTCCTACATGGAAAATGATATTTATGCCTTTTAAAATCTTTCTCCCTATTATGGTATTTTAAAAGGAGTATGTATACATAAATAGAAGGTGACACTGATGTCATGATACCCCAAAAAAATAAAAGGGTGAGAAAGAAGATTGCATAGAAAAATAGAGGGGAGGGAGACATAGGATGGGGTAAATTATCTCATATAAAAGGGTCATGAAAACACTATTATAGTGGAAGGGAATATGGGAGAATGACAAGCAAAACTTGAATCTTACTCTCATCAGAAGGGATCAAAGAGGAAATAATATACACACTCAGTTGGATGTAGAAATTTATCTCACCATTTAGGAAAATAGGAAGGGAGAAGGATAAGAAAAGGACAGGGGTAGCTGAAGGTAGGATAGTTTTGGGGAGGTAAAAGTCAGAAGCAAAACACTTTTGAGAATGGACAGAATAAAAGGAAAGAGAAAGTAGAATAAAGAAGTGTGAAACTGGATGGAGGGAAATACTTGGTTGGTAATCATTTTTTTTGTTGTAGTTTTTGTTTTTTTGTTTTTTTGCTGAGGCAATTGGGGTTAAGTGACTTGTCCAGGGTCACACAGCTGTTACGTGTCTGAGACCAGATTTGAACTCAGGTCCTCCTGACTTCAGGGCTGGTGCTCTATCCACTGCGCCACCTAGCTGCTCCAATAATCATTTTTTAAAAAATGTTTTACATGAGTTTCTCTGATAAAGACTTTATTTCTGAAACATACAGAAAACTGAGTCAAATTAAAGAAATAAGAGCAATTCTTCAATTGATAAATAGTCAAAAGATATGAACAGTTGGTTTTCAAATAAAGCTACCTATACTCACATAAAAAATGCTCTCATCACTATTATGAGAGAAATGCAAATTAAAATAACTGTGAGCTACTACCTCACACCTGTCAGATAGGCTAATATGATGAAAAGAAATTGATTGATGTTGGAGGAAATGTGAGAAAACTGAAACAATATTATACTATTGGTGAATTAATATATTAATTCAACAATATTATGAAGCAATTTGGAATTATGCCAAAAGGGTCATACACCATGCATATCCTTTGACTAAGCAATACCACTACTAGATCTGTAACCCAAAGAAATAAAAAAAGGAAAAGGAAAAGGATCTGCATATACAGAAATATTTTAGTAGTTCTTTTAGTCATGGCAAAAAATTAGAAAAGGAGGGCATGCCCATCAATTGGGGAATTGCTGTACAAGTATTTGTATATGATTGTGATGGTATACTATTATGCTTTAAGAAGTGACGAGTAGGATAATTGCAGAAAAACATACCTATATGAACTGATGCAAAGTGAAATGAGTAGAACAAAGAGAACATTTTACACATTAACAGTAATATTATATGATGATCTACTATAAACAACTTAGCTATTCTCAGCAATACGATGATCCAAGACTGTGGGACTTATGATGAAAGGTGGTGTCCATCTCCAGAGAAAGAATTTGCAGAGCCTGAAAGCAGATCAAACTTTCTTTATTTTTCTTGAATTGTTTGGTCTATGTTTTCTTTCACAGAATGACTTACATGGAAATGAGTTTTACATGACCACACATGTGTAACCTATGCCAAATTGCTTGTCTTTTCAATGGGGGTGGGGTGAAGAGAAAAGAATTCAAAATTATTTTTTGTTTTTTGTTTTTTTTTTGCTGAGGCAGTTGGGGTTAAGTGACTTGCCCAGGGTCACACAGCTAGGAAGTGTTAAGGGTTTGAGACAAGATTTGAATTCAGGTCCTCTGACTTCAGGGCTGGTGCTTATCCACTGTTCCACCTAGCTGTCCCTCAAAAAATTTTTTTAAAAAGAATCTTAAAATTATTTTACATGTATTGGGAAGTAATAAAGATGTTAAATAATGGAAAGATGAAAGACTTTGTGAGGATCAGCAGTTTCCTGACATAGCTTCCTTGACTTTGATGCAATTTTTATTTCCTGGTGCAACCTGATTTGCTGCAGTTTTCCTGTTGTAGCTTCTTGGTATAGCTGGGGCCTCTCACACTTGGTGGGTGCTTGAGAACATGTGAATTGTGAGATTCTGATTATTAAATGACCGTACATGTTTACAGTTGAAGATGAGGGGGACTGAGACTGGAAAAGCTAAGTGTAACTGTATCTTTGTTACATATCTTTGCTATGTTCGGTCAAAATCAACCTCTTCCTTGATTAAATATTCAGTGGCTTGCAAGTACTTCATATCATCATAATATCAAATCAAATTTAAATATGTATCTGCATAGATTTTACATAGAATGAGATTTTTTTTCTCTTGAATATGGCTTGTGTGGAGATTTATTTTGCTTGATTATATTTGTTTTAGGGGGAGAAAATATGAATTTTTGTTGATTGAAAAGAATTTAATTTTCAAAAATATAAGATGAATAATAAGAGAATAGATAACTTTCCAGGTTTTTTTTTTCCAAATTAAATTACCTGGTCTTTCCATCTTCTTTTTCCAATTAATTTTTTTTCAATCAACAAAAGTCCTTATTCACTCCACCCTTACAATAAGCTCAATGAGTCAAGAGTTTGTCATAGCAATCAAATAAGATAATGTGATTTGGGCTACAGTAAGAGAGGAAAAAAATTTCAGAAATAACTTTTCCCTGGAAAAAACAAATCTGGAATATTGTGTTAATTTCTGAGTGTCATTTAAAAGTAAAGAAAGGCATTTAAGCTGGAGAGTATCCAAAGAAGAACAACCAGAAGAATGAAGGACCTTGAATTCATGCCACAAGAGAATCATTTGGGAATGTTTAACCTCGAGAAGACTTTGGGGGAGTATGATAACTGTGATATTTTTTGAAATATTGTTATATGGAAGGACTAGATGTACTGTTTTGACCTGGAAGTGAAAAGTGGGGGCAATGTGTGGAAGTTGGCAAAGAAACAAATTTTGGGTTGATGTAAGAAAAAAAAACTTCCTAACAATTGGGATTAGAGATATCCCAAAGTGAAATAAACTTCCAAAGAAGGGAGTTTTTATGCAAAGATAGGATGACCACTTGAGAGATATGTCAAATATCTTAGAGAAGTGTTTTTTTGTTCAAGGACCAGTTTGACTCCATGGGATGAGGTCTGTGATTAAATGATATTTCAATGCCATTCAGCACTTTTGATCTCCTCCTAAAACTCCTAAATTTATGCATATCAAAAAAAAAGATATTTTCCTCTACTGTATAAACCTAGGATCTTATTGATGAGATCTTACTTTTTTTATTCCTACTTTCAGGGACACCAAGCAATTTTCCAGCCATATATTAACAGGTGGGGTTTGCTTCTTTGCTTTTAATGATATCCTGAACACTTAGCATAGGGTATGGGCATAAAGTAAATATTTAATAAATGTTTTTTTTCATTCACTTATTCAATCAGTCATCCAAGAGAATTTCAAAGAGAATAATGCTTTGGCACAATTAGCTCTATGTTTGCTTTTCCTGTATTTGATCTTACTAAAAGATGCTGATTCTTTTAAATCTGATGGTATTGCCAGCTGAAAAGATTAAACTGGTGTGGGGGTAGAGAGTTAAACTGCTCAATATTGAGACTCTAACCAATTGTTGAATTGCTGAGTGAAAACTTACTTAACTCACTATATCTAGCTGAAAGGAGATCATGATTTACAGGTTCCTTCTCAGTGGATGGCTGTCCACTAAGACAACATGACCACTCTAGCCTGAGTATTCTTCCATCTACTATATCCTCCTTTTCTACCCTTTGCTTTTTTTTCTTTCTTTCTTTCTTTTTTTTTTTGAAAGATAGAACAGCACTTTTATTGGAAAAGTCAAAGATTCTATCCTATGATTCCATTCACAATCGTTGATTACCTAGACAAGAACCCACTTTTCTGGCCACTGATCTTTATATGTATTAAATTGTCCAAATAAACTTCAAACTCAACAGTAAGCACTGCAGCAGTAGTAGCAACAACAAATGGAATAGTGTCAGGAACAGGAACAAGGAGGAACAAAAACAAGTAGTATTGAATGAACACACACACACACACACACACACACACACACCCCCCACACACACACACACACCACACACACACACTCTCTACCACTACCACCATCACCACCAGATAGCCAAGCATCTCAAGTCTTCCACTTTTCCCCAAGGAGGAAGAATACTGTAGTGGGAAAAACACTAACATTGGTGTCAGAGGACTTAAATAAGGTTAAAATCATGGCTCTATTACTTACTATGTGATCTTTGACCTTTGTATCTTAATTATAAAATGAGATCATACTAGATGACTTCTGAGACCACATCCAGTTTTAAATCTAAGATCTTATGGTGATTAGCACTCCCTAAACCAAATGCATCAGATTGCTTGGAAACTTCCATTAAGATGTATGTATCACTCTGAAGTACCACTATATATTACTCAGATTAGCTAAAACTACAGAATGATGAATATTGGAGGGAATGTGGGAAAATTGGAACACTAATACATTGTGGGTGGAGTTGTGAACTGATCCAACCATTCCGGAGAGTAACTAGGCCTAAATAACTATCAAACTGTGCAGACCCTTTGATCCTGCAGTGTCTCTACTGGACCTATATCCCAAAGAGATCATAATAAAGGGGAAATGTCCCACATGTGCAAAAATGTTTATAACAGCCCTTTTTGTAGTGATAAGGAACTGGAAAGTGAGTAGATGTCCATCAGTTGGGTAATGGCTGAGTAAGCTATGGTATATGAACATAACGGAATTATTATTGTTCCATAAGAAATTATCAGCAGGATGATTTCAGAAAAAAAGTTTTTGTACTACTAAACTAAAAACAATTTCTAGAGGAATATTTATAAAGAAGCTATCTTAGTATATAGAAAACTAGCCTGAGAAGCAGGAAGATATAGATTCATTGTTGGTTCAAATGAAAGACTGTGGAAATCATTGAACTACTTGGTTACATAAGAAAATCGTAAGCCTGAAAATTGCAGAAAAAGTGCTGGTCTGCATTGATAGACATTACCAAAGAAATGACAAGTCTATATATGCTTATGTCTAATATATATGAATACTTATATGTGTATATGTTTCGTTATATTTGCAAATAGATATCTATCATAGCAATTTAGGTTGAATGAAAGGAAAACATAGAAAACTGCCAAAAGATTAACTGATTTTTAAAAGATTATTCATTTTTTAATGTTATATAGAAATGGACTAAAACTTATAAAGACTTTTTGTCTTTTATTTCCAAGAGAAACTAAAAATGCCTGAATTGATCAATCATATAACATCAAAAAGTTGTTTCTGACATATTCCAAGCAATATGACTAATTGTCAAAATGGACAATATTCTTTTTTTTTTTCAAAATGGATAATATTCTTAAAAGTGAAACCAATTTTACTGCCGTGTCAAATGTTTTGGCTGGAAACCATAAAAATTAAAATTAAAGATTTCATTAAAGGAGAAACATTACTAAAAATAGATCCAAATAATTTTGAATGAGATGAGAAACAGGTTAATAAATACATTTCTGTGTTAAGGCAAAAACTGACTGTCTATACTTTTTTTTTAAAAAATAATAAAATTAGTATAGAGTAGTGCAAATATTCAACAAGTATTCTGATGCAAGAATCAGGATTTTTTTCTTTTTGTTATTCTTAAGGAATTAGCAATCTCAGTTTGCAAAGAAATGACAAACTGACATAAAAGATCTACATTAACATTATAAAAGCAGGGCACAGCTAGGTGGCACAGTGGATAGAGCACGAGCCTGAAGTCAGGAGTACCTTAACACTTTCTAGTTATGTGACCTTAAGCAAGTCACAACCCCAATTGCCTTAAAAAAATTATAAAAGCAAAAAAATCATTAAGTTTTATCTAATGTTCCTAAATAAACCAAAAATGTGGTATTTGAAATATCACATTAAAGAGAATTAAAATTATATATGTCAATCATGAGATACTACAGCAAGAAAAATAAAGTATGATGGAACAAAGAGAGAATGATTGTGGCCTTTTGCAGAAGAGGAAGATCTCCAATACAAGTATAGAGCATGTATCCCAAATAGTCTCAAAACATCCCTTAAATAGAACTAATGAATATAAAGCTACACAAGACTATTGTTCCATTTAAATTTGACAGCTTTTGGGTTAAAGCAGAGGAACTGTAATTTGTCAGTGCTAATAAATACCAACCTCAGGCCAGTCTCTTTGATGAAGAGGCATTTTTCAAGCAAATTGATGACAATTTCTATAGTCTAGAACCTCTCTTTGTGAGGTTCCAATACTTAGTGAAAATTTTTTGATATTTCTACTAGTGTTCTTTTTTCCCCTCCCAAGTTTATTTATACTTATTTAAAGCCAGGAAGAGAATCTCTCCTCACTCTGTTTCAACTTCCACTAAGCTGCCAAAGCAATTTTCCTAAACTGTAGGTCTGAGTATAGAACCACCCCACCCCACCTCAAATTCTAATGGCTCCCTATTATATCTAGAATTATATAAAACTCTTTGTTAAGTATTTAAAAACCTTCACAACCTGGTCCCTTCCTACTTTTCTGGCTTCTTACACTGTATTCTCATTCAAATAATCTATAATCCAAACCTTTCTTCCCAAAATTTGGCTGTTTTGGTTTGTTTGAATAAATGAGAAAACCGAAAAGATATATGTCTTCATATTTTTATAGCATGCAATAATTAAAATAATGGCTTCAAGTGGGTAGTATTACTCAAGAACCTACAGGTTTCCCAGAATCATCAGATAGTATGACAAGGGTCATCAACCCACAAACAAAACAGAACTCTGACTCTTTAAAGCCACATTTGGGATTAATAACCATCAATAAACTACATATGGGAATATGTTTGGTTTTTTATCATTCTTTATAATATTTCTAAAGACAAGAGTTTAGTGTATAAAAAGTGCCCAATTTACCAGTGCTTAGGTAGTTTCTATATTCTTGTTATTGTGTTTTTTTAAAAAAAAAGAAATGCATGAGGAATCAGGTAAATAAAAACACACATACACATATATGTATATATGTGTATATATGCATATACACACATGTATGTGGAAAACTAGGTGGTACACTAGATAGAATGCTTAGGCTGGAGTCAGGATTATCTTTTTAAATCAGGCCTCAGATACTTTCCAACTGTATGACCCCGTGCAAGTAGTCATTTAACCCTGTTTGCCTCAGTTTCTCATCTATAAAATGAGAAAGAGAAGGAAATGGTTAACCCCTCTAATATCTCTGCCAAGAAAACCCCACATAGCACCACAAACACATTTTCAACTGAAATGAATGAACAACAACAAAATACATGAATATGTATGGATGTGTGTGTATGTGTGTGTGTATATATATATATATGTCTCTGTGTAAATATATATGTATCTACTTACATTAAAATTTTAGTTAAATTTGAAGTGTGATTTTATAGCTGGAAAAGCTCATAATGGCCTATTTACTATTCCTGGCATATGACATTCCATTTTCTCACTCTTTGCTTGTATTGGTTGTTCCCCAGAATTCAACTCAAATTCCAACTTCCTCAAGAAGCCTGTCCAAGTCCCTCCCACTTCTAGTGCCTTCTCTAGATTATTTTCCATTTACATTCTTGTATTTATCTTGTATTTATATATATATATGTATATGTATATATATAATATTTGCATATAGTGCTCTCCTACAAGATTGTAAACTTCATAATGGTAAAGACTTCATTTTTTACTTTTTTTGTATCCCCGATGCTTAGTGCATTACAATACATAGATATATACTTAAATGATTGTTGACTGACAAATACTTCATTTTATAATTATGGAAACAGAGCCTTAGAGAGGTAATTCTCCCAAGTCATAAAAGCAGATGCAGGTTTTGAAACCAAAGGCAGATATAATATTATAGATATATTGAATTCAAGTAGTAACTATGATGTTTATAGAGAGATGGAGTTTCTTGTGAACAGAATAGCAAATCCAATGTCACAAGTATAAGAAAAGCAGAAAGGATTTTATTATGAAGGACTTTAAAAAGTCGAGCAAAATATTTTTTATTTGATCCTGGAGGTAATTGAGAGCCAGTGGAATTTTCTGAAGATAGGTGAAACATGGTCAAATCTATGTTTCAAGAAGATTTATTTGATTACTGAATGGAAAATGAATTGGATGGAAATGATTTGAGACAAAAAACCAAAAACAATCAGAAGGTTATTAGAATAGTCTTGCTATAAGGTGATTAGAGCTTGTACCAGAGTGGGGGCAATGAAGATAAGATAAGAGAAGTAATAAAGGCAAAATCAATAGATTTTTGCAACAGATTAGATAGGAGAGGGGAAGGTGAAAGTGAGGAGTTGAATTTGACACCAACATTTGGGGCCTGAGTGATTGGGACCATGGTGGTATCTTCAATAATAATGGAAAACTTAAGAAGAAGGAAGAGTTTTGGGAAAAGATAATAAGTTAAGGTTTGGACCTGTTGAGTTTAATCAGGGGACAGTTGGAGATGTGAAGCTGAAAATCAATAAAGAAAGCACTAGAGAAATAGATCTCAAAATGCGTAGTTGCATCTATGGGAGCTGATGAAATCATCAAGTGGAATAATATATAGAGAGAAGAAAAGAATGCTCAATAGAGAACCTGAGAAGACGCTATTATTGGGTATGACCTGATGGAAGAGAAAACAAAGTGATTGTGAAGTAGTGGTCAGACATCCAGGAATAAAAACAAAACATAAGCAGCAAGGAAAAAAAATATCAAAGAAAAGAGGATTTTTGTTAGGGTCAATTGCTTCAGAGAGGTCAAGAAGAATGAGGATTGAGAAAAAGTCATTGAATTTGGCAACTGAAAAATAAATCACTGGCAAATTTGGAGAGAACGGTTTCACTTGAATGATGAGATCAGAAGTCAGGTTGCAGTTAAGGAGAAAGAAATAGGAAAGGAATTTAAGGTGCTGATTGTGTATTGCTCTCACAAGTTTAATTTATGAAAGAAAGACATGGTATGATACTTATCTGGGATGGATAAATAGATCGTGAGGTTTTGGGAAGGATGAAAGAGACTTGAGTGTATTTGTAAGCAGTAAGAAAGCAGCCAGTAGACAGAAGTATTGAAGAAGAATGAGAAGTGGGATGATAGAAGAGGTCATCATCTGGAAAAGAGAGACTGGAATGGGATCACTTGTATATGTAGAGGGATTCCTTAACAAGGAGAGAGAACTTCTTTGTGTGAGACAGGAGTGAAAAAGATGGGGGAAGGCATCTGTTATGTGAGATGAGGAGGAAAGAGGGAATTTTTCACAAATAACCTCCTTTTTTAAAGTAAGAAATGACAAGCCAATTCCAAAAGACTTGTGATGGAGAGAGCTATCTGAATATGGATCACAACATAGTTTTTTTTTTTTACCTTTTTTGTTGTTGTTTGCTTGCTTTTTGTTTTCATTCTCATTTTTTTCCTTTATGATCAGATTTTTCTTGTGCAGCATAATATGTATAGAAAAATTGTACATATTTAACATATATTGGATTACTTGCCATCTAGAGGAGGGGATGGGAAGGAGGGAGGGAAAAAATTTGGAACACAAGGTTTTGTAAGGGTGAATGCTGAAAACTATCTTTGCCTATATTTTTAAAATAAAAAGTTACTATTAAAAAAATAAAATAAGAAATGAGATAAGGTGCTCAGAGACAATTGGTGACACAGAGAATAGAAAAATTCTGGAGTATGGAAGTTTGAGCCTGGAGTATGGAAGATAATTTAAATCTGGCCCCAGATACTTAGCAACTGTGTAATCCTGAACAAAATCCTCTAACCTCTGGTTAAAGAAATTGCTTCAGTTTCCTCAACTATAATCAGGATTGTTGTAAGGATCAAATGAGATAATATTTACAAAGTGTTAGCACAGTACCTGATACATAGTAGATGTTATATAAATGCTTATTATCTTCCCCTTTTCTTTCTCAACTGAGTCAGGATGCTAAAAGAGGTTTCAGAAAAACAACTACAAACCAGTTTATCAGTTTGGGAGGTGAAACAGATCACCTCACCCTATTAAGTGGCCCAGTTTAAATTATGCAATAAATCTGAAGAGGAAATTGACACAATTTCATGATTTTCTCTAGTTCCATTTAGAAGTGCAGGAGTTATTCGTTTTTCATTTTTGAAAAGGATCAATGATATCACATGAGAAGGAGTGAAGTTTAGCATGGTGGGAATAATGCATGGCTGAGTAATCCATAGAAGAGGGTGCAAGGGACTGGAGAGAACAGTATGGAGCACACACATAATTTGATTCATTATTCTGTATTTTAAAGGAAAACCACCACTAAGTCTTATGGCAGAAATAAAACACCATTTTCTTATTAAATCCATGAATATATTCTTATGTGCTATCATATCCCTCTTTTTATTCATGTGCTTTATTATATTATATAATTCAAGTTCATTTTAATCATTCTTTAAGTTATCTCATATAAAATGTGAACCTGACAATTCAACCATTAGTAGTTTTTTTTTAACTTAAGAAAAATTAAAAGCTAAGCAATATGCTCAAACATTTAAATAAAAAGATCTGATGCTCCCACTTAATTTAGTAATTCTTTAAAAGAATAATTTTTTTCAATCAAAATTTAGATAATTTTAAGCATAGTGTATCAGTCTCTTATACAGCATATATGCACATTAAAGAATATCTCTTTCTAATTTCTATGTGTTAAATAAAATTAATTAGCCTGCTTCTTAGCTAAAGTGAAAATTACAGGCTTAAAAACTAAAATCAGTAAACTAGTAAATACTATATAAATCCTAACTATTATTATTCTTAAAAATTGTACAAAATTCAGATGTAGGAAAAACTGTTTTCTAATACACCTTTCAGGAAATTATTTCTTCTGTCTACCCTGTGAGTTAAAACAGTATAAATGTATAATCAACATGATTTTCATTCACTTTTAATTTTTATTCCTTTTCAGATTTTAAAATGAATTAAAACTTTAATTAAGTCATTAACAAGTTATCTTTTAAAATAAAAAATAACATCAAGTTTCTAATAATAATTATTTAAGTAATAATTAAGGGAATATATTTTCAAATACAAATAAGACTAATATTTTTACATTTTAATTTGAAAAAAGACTTGTTTTTATCTTACCATCTAAATAGTTCCAGGAAATGTCTTTGGTTAATGTTTTGATATGCAAGTTGAAAACTATTTCAGTTCATTTAAATATGTACATATTTATAGCATTAATTAAACTTAGCACATTTCTAAAAATGATTTCCTTGAAGAGGGAACTTGCTTGGCTATTGTATAATCACACCTGGGCAGGATTAATTTACAAATACTTGAAATAGTCAAGAATGCTTACAAGTCAAATGACCCAAAAGAGATTCGGAATATTAATTATTGCTGTTTTCATATGCAAGGTTCATAATGAGTAAATGACTCCCACTGGATATTTTATACATTTCTAATTTTATTAATACCTTTATATAAATTTTGTCTTTAGAAGAAAAGAAAAAAACAACTCCAAATCCCTGTAACAAATGCTGTCTGATACTTCGGAGAAACTGACTGGTGACCTTTCAAACCAGCAAAAATAGCATTGTCACCTGAATCACCATCCTCTTCCTTTCCAAAGGGCAAAAATGATTAATTAGAATTTCATTGTTGACATAAAGAAGAGACTGCCTGTGGAACTTGATACCTGTCTCCCTTTCCATCAGGAATCACATTAAACTGGAAAAAACAATGGTTGTTTTCACCTAAATTACATAAGATCATTAATATTAGATTTGCTTTAGGAGTTCTTATTCACAATAGGATCCAAAGAAAAGTTTATTAATCAAATTCAGAAAAACAACAAAAGAAATGATTAGTACATAGTTTCAATTTTTAAAAATTTATGTAACCCAATGTGTACATTTTCTATTATAGTTATAAAATTACTTCACTTCCAAAATCACTTTTTAACCATCCAGATCTGGACCTTTCTAAAGTCTTCAAAACTAGAGCGGGAAGAGATAGGGAAGAGGGGGGAGGAGGAGGAGAGACAATTCGTCTTCTCCTTTCTTTTGGTTCCGTTAATAGAGGTTGGAAATATCCATCACAAAGAATTCTGAAAGTAGGTATTTTTAAACCCTCCGGGAAAACTACCTACTTGGGTTGAAACTTAAAATGTTTCTCCCACTCCAACTAGATAGAAGCATGGAGAATTAAAATAGAGAGAGACAGAAAGAGACACAGAGACAGAGACAAACAGCAAGAAAACACTAAACTGTGCCTGCGAATTGGACCCCTAAGCCTACTTCTCACCATACCCCACTCCCACTTCTCTTAGCACAAAGCCACCAGAACACCCCAAAAGTCCAGAATTAAAGTATTCCTAATCCCTAGTTAAGGGGTTAAACTTAAAAAAAAAAAGAAAAAAGAAAGAAAGAAAGAAAGGACGGAAGAAAGGACGAAAGAAAGGACGAAAGAAAGGACGAAAGAAAGGACGAAAGAAAGAAAGAAAGAAAGAAAGAAAGAAAGAAAGAAAGAAAGAA